>VWZF01001378.1:1436194-1693685 GCA_013396755.1 Sclerurus mexicanus
ACCTTTCTTAGTGGTATTTAAACCAAGTAATATCACAACTTAAGACCGTGACTATTAAGTTCAAAGGTGTAATAAGAGATTCAGACCATCTAAATTTAATGTGGTAACTTTCTCTATGCAGACTGAACAAGAAAAAAGGATTGAATGTTCTGGAATTAAAACACAATAATTGACAAGATAATTTAATTAGATTACTATAGAAGGCTATCTGAAGGCTATCTAGCCCTGTGCAGCTCACTAAAACTATGTCAGTAACAATAAGTAAAGACAGCCCACACATCTTTCCAGAGCACTGTGCTTGCTGTGTCTACCAGAATTATACCAGCAGCACAGTCACTGCAATTTCCACATTAGTTGCCAAAACGCAAACACCTGCATATATTTGCACGTACCTCTATGCAGATACCTATCCCTAATTACTAATATGATTATTTTTAATAATATATACGCTACTATATGATCCCTAACCCTTAGTGATCTCATCACATTCCTCAAGAGATCCTGAGAAGATCTCTTGACTTCCTTCTAGGTCCATGAAGAACACAGGTCATCCAGTGATGAATGTCCAAAGAGAAGTAAAAATGTGACCTTACACTTCAGGCAAAAAAACAATTCTGACCAGTGATAAGACAGTAAATGGTTTACTAAAAACTGAACCTTCTCGCTAAAGAATAGAAGGCTTTAGAACCAAGTGTTGGCTCAGAGAACAACGAGGAGGTGCAGGACACCTCTGGACTTCCACAATGGCCACTACTGCTCTCTTTTCAAGACTGGTTGCAACCTTCTTTGTCAAACGGTTTAGGGGACTTTGTTTTTGAAAGTGAAGTGAGAGATTTCAGAAAAAAATTATTTAATAAGGCAGATCTTTCCATTTTGTTTCTCTTCTCTTGATGTTTGATTTAAATACATCCAGATTTTGAAATCAGCACCAGGAAAAGACTGAGTACTTTTTACTTATATGCATGTGCACCCCTGTGAAATGTGTATATAAAAAACATGGGTCTTCAATCATCATAGCAAAACTCTTCACAGCCTGAAGAAGTGCTGTGTCCAAAGAAATCAAGCCAAGGAAACAGTATTATGCTATGGTTTTTCACATGGAACATTTTTCTCAAACAATGTTGTATATTAGTATACAAATCCTCATTAACAAAAAATATTTTGGGAAAACTGACAATTATAAAAAAAACCCCTCCTGTTTCTGAAAACAAATCACTGGGTTTTGAATAAACATATCTTTTGTCTCTTTTGTCACTTTTAGATGAGTGGGGTTTTCAGTACACATTGTACAATTTCTTGAATCTTGAAACTTTTTCCTCATAACTCCTATTCTAAAAGCTATCTACTGTTCTACAACATATATAAATGTTTTTACAGTAATAGACAGCAATGGTGTTCAATATACAAAATCCAAATTCCATAGTTCAGTTCTTATAAAACAAATAGAAGCTCTCTCTCCCGATTTACACAGACTTGAAGTTTTCAGAGATCTTTGTAATAAATACATCCTCGGAAGTAGTGAATGCTTTATTGCACAAGCACAAATAAAGAAATTCTTTGGATACCTTTGTATGATTAACATATGTTGCAGTTTCCAAAAGCAAATCTTCATTTCCAGAGGCCAATACATGTTACGCAACTTAACAGCAATATTGACAACTATATTAATTTGGAACATCACAGTGAGTCTCTTCACTGAAGTGGAAAAAAATAATTAGATGTTCAGAATCAATCTATTAAATCTAAGCATCTGCATATTAGCAGAAAACAGGTAAATTTCACATCAAATTTAACATAATTGTGATTTGTTAAAAGACCATAGATTGCTAAGATTTTCAGGGCCATATACCCCTAACAGAGAACCAGTTTTCTTAACACTATTTGCAGTTTTCCTCTAATGTTTTCATAAATGTGTACAAATGTTAAACTTGCATGACCTTTAGAAATTATCTAAAGCAGAGTAGTTAATCAAACAGCTCAATAATTTGATATACTATTCCCCATTTTTTGCTGACTAATTTATTTTAAACAATTTTCCGAAACTAAAAAGTCAAACTAGCACTTTCATTACCTTGTTAATTTTCATGAGATTTTTGTACAGCATTTTAATTACAAACAGCATACATTATATGATTGCAATATACTTCAGCCAGGGATATTTTGACCTGACATTCAGAAAAAGGTATTTGGTTGCTCAGTGAAAACTTTAGTATTAAAAAGAATTTCTAAATTAGAAGGCTCAAGAGCATTTTCTTTCCTTTAAAGCTGTGATGAAATACATTCTGCTCCTGCTTTGAACACTGTAATAGTTTATAAAATGCAATACCCATGTTTATATAGTCACATAGTACCTATGGACTGAAATCTGTTGTACTGCTTTAAATTCAGAAAACAGGTTACAGTACCATATTAAGAGATTCATTGTTACCAATTAATTGACAAACTGCAAAGCTTTCTTAAGAGGGGCTCCCATAGTCGTTCCTGATAGATACTATTTGTCACTTTATTAATAATTGAAAGGACAGTATAGTTGTTCCACATCTAGACAGAGCATAGTTGTTACATCTGATAATGACATTAGGCCAAAGAGATCTAGAAGCTGGAGCTAGAGGTCTTGGTATAGTAGTAAAACTCACAAAAATCATGTTAAACTGAAAACATTATCTAAAGGAGAAAATGAAGACGCATTTAAAGAAGGTAAATAGTTTAGCTAAGAATAATCAACTAAGAAAATACAGGATGAGGGCAAATAATGTGTAGCTCTTCTGGTATTTTGGTGGTAAAAGTTACCATGAGCTAAAACTGACCAGCAGTACAATACCCTTGCATAAAAGACAACATACTACTTTAAACTGTAAACTAATCTTTACAGTTTACTTGTTGGCAATGCTACAGCTGTATTTTTATAGAACTTTCTCTAAGGAATACAAAAGAAATTAAAGGAATTCAGCAGAAAATATTAACAGAGGTCTAAAAGAGATGACCAAGAAAGCAAAAATTAAATTATGAGCAGTCTTTCAGCTGAGAGAAAACTGAATGGAGATCTAAGAGATGACTGAGGAAAACACACAGAATGGTCATGCAAAGTTAAAGCTTATTCTGTCATTCTGCAGCAATACTACTTGTTTGTGGTGACCAGAAGGAATCTTTTCTCAATAGCTAGCCTTCACTTTCCAAAGATTTATAGTATGTACTCCTCAGTGCCTGGGCATTGAACTTGTAAACAGGATGGAATTTTCTTTAGTCAGTATTCCCTTTTGTATCAGTTTCTTGCTTCTGTAGAAACACTATATACAGTTAAACTAGTTTCACCATGTTTTTATCTACTCCAACCACACCAGATTGGTTTAACAATGATGGAAATTTTCTATCATGGTTCAGGAGAATCCTTTAAATTTAGCAGTATAAGGTCTGCAAATAGAACTACAAGAAAAAAAGCTGTATAGCAACCAGAGTTTTCAGGTAAAAGCAGATACCTCAACTGTATCTCGAGGTATACCTTTACCCAAAATCCTCAAGGTGTATCAATCTTCAAAAGCTGGTGACTAACTTCCCATATTTCCAACCTTAATGCCACTTTATATGCCTCCCTTGCTTCACCTGACCGTTTTCATTGCTTAAGATTTCACACACTGAAAAAAAACCATTTGTTCAACACACAGCTACATTTAAGCTCCTGACTTCTAACACAGGCTTAGCTTTTGACAGCAATAGCTACACACAATTTGAACACTTTATGAGAACAGAAAGCTTAGCAAACAAAGCATTTTTCTTCAGTATATTCTAAAAAGGAAACATTCCTTATTCCACTTCTGTGTAACTTAAGCACTGCTGCCTCAACATGACTTCTGTGAGTTTAACTGAGATCCTGATATAAAATTAACTCAAATACCTGTTTATTAGAGCTGAGCACTAAATTCACAGGCATTCAAATATTAAAACTTTACCCGAAATCTTAAATTAGATTCAACATCGCTACATTTATTCATTCTTACCTCTTAGGCTGTGATTTTACAACACATTGATTTTCACAATAAAAAGTTGAAAAGTTAATCAGTGACAGTTCAGAATGACATCGTCTTTTAAAGCACTACACATCCTTGCTCCTATGCAAACCAAATTTTAACTGTCATGCTGTCAAGAAAAATGATAATTCCCTAGTCATATCTTTTTAAGGAAGAACTACAGAACATGTTACAATAGAAAATTGTTTCATATGTTTAATAAAATCTGCCTTTTGCATGAAATCCCAGAGAGATATTATATTTGAAGCTGACAAGGAAAAAGAAAAAAGAAAAAAAAAGAAAAAAACCAAATCAATGAACAAAACACACAAAAGAAAAGTGGGAAGTGTTTCAAGTTTACACACGACTGTGCTTCTGTTTCCTCAGCCCTCTCTCAGCTTAATGCAATATAAAAGTCCATGAATAAAAACCTGAGCATACATAAAGCAGTCTTAGAGCTGCATTGGGTCATTAACTGTGATAGACCTTCTTAAGCAATATAACTATGTGCTTATTAACAAAAGTCCCACCATGAAAATCACCTTAAGTACAGTGCCTTATCAATGTCCAACAATCACAGGCATTACCAGCAGTACCAGACATCCATTTGCTAAAGCTAGACCACTTCTGAATGCTCCCCTAACTTTGGTTCCAAATTTGTTGTATTAGTAAACAAATAACTCCCCAAAACCCAGAATAACAAATCCCCAAACCAAAAAGCTATCCATACTTTCCTGATGCAATTGAGCTCATCGCATTTAACGTTTTCCTTTGGCTGTTGCAACAAATATTGTGGGATTACCTCAGTATTTGAAAATTTGGAAGTAAAACCGAACCGCAGCTGATAATTAAGTTAGAGTAGCTCTGATTAACCAAGAGAGTTAGTGCAGAGCATTCTCTGTAAGGGAATATTGCCTCATTTGAAAGAGTTTGAATCTTTTCAGTCTTGGGGCAGTTTGCAATGTACACTTCTTTGTTCAGGTTAGTAAGGAAGGAGGCTTCTGAAGGTACAGATTTTTTGATTAGTTTGACCATTTTTCTTTAAAATGGTTCAGTGTTGTTTTTTACACTCTGCAGTAAAGGTACCTGGAACCTCTGTGTGGCACTCTGTTCACTTTTTATGTACTACATGAACCTGACTGTCCTTACGAGCAAAGGAGAAAGAAAATAATTGTGAAACGTTTAAAGTGGGATTTAAGCTCCAACAGTGTTAATGAGAATCCACACATTTTATTAAAAGTTTATGCTCAGTCCACAAATGTTCAGTTAAAAAAGCCCCAACAAGGCATGATTTGAAAAGAACAGCAGTTGCATTTACATGTCACATTTACATTTACATTTGCATGTATATGTCATACAACACAACAAACATACTGAAACGTATTGCTGCGCACCCGAGTCCGGTAAGACTTTGCTGTTTGTTTCAACTAGAAATACCTAAGCTGACACAACAAGGTAAGCAAATTTCACAGAATAAAATGTAGCCATTGAAGATGCCTCTATTGATACTTAATCCTACTTCTCTGTAGCAAACAGCAACTTAACACCCACGAGTGTCACAAGTTCAGCGAACTGCTGGCAGCTCCGCTCGCTCCTGCCGCTCCAGGGGGAAGGTGCGGTACCCACTGCCCGCGGCCACGGCGACAGGCTGCGCCCCCGTCCCCGCGCTCCCCTCCCGCGGCCATCCTCATCCTCATCCCCACCCCTCCCCTCGATGGAAACTTTCTGCCGGCCGCGTACGGCCGCTGACACGGCTGCAGAGCCGCCGGGGCAGCGGGATGCCAGCGCCACTTCCCAGCCGCACCCCCGGCGAGAGAGGCACATTCTCGGGGACCCGGCTGAGCTGCCAGAGCACGAAGCGGGTCTCGCCGAAACAAACCGATGTGCCACCCTACACGGAGGGCTGTCTCCCGCCTTCCTCCTGTGCCCCTCGCCCGGCAGCGGGGGGATAACTTTCCAGGTGACGCTTGCCCTCTCCCGGCACTTGAGGCGTGTCGGGCCGGGCCGGTCAGGCGTGCGGGGCTGTTACCTGATGTCCCCGCTCGGCTGCAGGGCAGGGCAGAGTCCCCGCGGTCCCCTTCATGCCCGAGGGGCTGCCGAGCCCGCCCTGAGGCACACGTCTTCATCCAGCTGCGCCTCCTTCCCTCGCCCTGGCGGGGCGGCGGGCGCGGGGGGGACACACCGCTCTCGCGGTCTCGCCGGCGCGGCAGGGAGGGAGGGAAGGAGGAACAGAGGGCGGGAGGGACGACGAGGAGGAGGAGGAGGAGGAGGAGGAGGAAGGAGGAGAAGCCGAGCAGGGGGCGGGAGGCGAGCTGCGCCCTCCCTGTCTCCGCCCCAGCCGCCGAGCGAGCGGACACCCGGGGGCCGGGGAGCCGCCGCTCCGCAATGCGAGGTGCGGGGGCTCGGCTGTGTCCGCCCGGCTTTGCGGGTCGGGCAAGGCAGGGAAGGGCAGGACAGGGCACAGCCGGCGCCTCTGGAGGGCGCCTCCATCCCGCCTGGTGCTTGGGCAGAGAGCGCCTGCACCCGGGGCTGGAGTTTGGGACCGTGGGAGGCAAAGAGGGAGACTGGTCGTGGCAGAGAAGAAGGGTGACGTGCAGGTCGGGAAGATGAATGATACATACATTTTTTTCCCTGACAAATTTTACAAGAAAGGTGTTCAGATAGCCAGAGGAGTGAATGCTAATGCGAAGTCTGAAGAGGAGAAAGGAGTAGGAAAGGGTTGTCGGGCAACAAGGGGGAAAACGTATCCTGAAAATGGGCAAGGGCAGGGTTTTGGAAGGTGAAGAGACTGCGGTTTGGGGAAGCCAAAATTTCACTGGGCTTGGCTGGAAATACATGCGAAACTGAGATGATGGGTATGGAGAAGTTTGGCAGCCTTCTCCTGGAGGTTAGAAAAATGAGCTGTTGTGGAAGTGATTTTAACTTAAAAGGGATTTTAATTGGGGGAAATATGCATAAATGAAAGCGTTGGAAAAGTAGGAAATAAGCACTGCAGGGGAACTGCTGGACAAGAAGGAACTCTGAGATAAAAAGAACAAGTCACAGCTTGAAAGAGCTAGTGCATCTGAGCAGAACACACACAGTACTTGTCTGAAAGGAGTGGGAGTATTGGTTCTATATGGAATAGAAATTGTACTGTTCAGAAACTTTTTCTGTAAGAATTGTATGCTATAATTTCTAATTTTCTGGCAAATCATGCCATTCCACATGGGTAGTGGAGGGTTGGATTCAAGCTCTCCAAAACAAATTCACCTTTACAACCAATGTAGCAAAGTGGACCTGACCATCCAGGACTAGCTATAAAAGCAATATTTCCTACTGACTTGATATAATCCTACTTCTTGGAGAACTGAATTGAGCTTTAGCTTTTAGCCAACCCAACCTGAAGCATGTATGGCCATGTAGATTCAGTGCCTTTAGTGTTTACTGGTGGGAAGGGAAGAAGTTCATGTTCTTGAATTGAACTGCTCGTGAATGTCTACTGTAGAAAATGACGGAGATACGAGATGGAATGCACACTGGGATACATGGAACTGGAGCAGAAGTTACTGTTTACACTGAAGTGTGTCATTGAAATATTTGCTGCGTAAATGAGAGGACAAAATGCTGAACGTCAGATTCATTTCTTCATCCGCATGATGATTTATGTGTTGAGTAACCCTTCCTCCATTGACTTCCTGCAACTTTTTGGCATGACCTACAACACTTTAAAGTGTTTGTTTTTTTAAAGCCACAGTCTTATTCTGGCCTATTCTAACCCTTTTTATCTCAACTATTGTGGGACTATTGCAGTGAACTGTAGTAAACTTGTGTCTGGCACAAGACTTGTGTTGTATGGGTGATTTACAAAAAAAAAAAAAGGCAGCAAAGTATTGTAGGGACAGGCTAGCCAGGGTATAGGTTAGATTGAAATTAAAAATAAGAAAAGAAAAAAAAGGAAAAAACTAGCCTGCTTTAGTGTATGACTATGTAATCCATATCTTTCCCTTTGGTTTTCTCTCTTCATTTTTCTTCCTGCCCTTTATTGTGCAGAATCTTCCTTCTTCTTAAGACTCATCAATCCAACCACTGTACTAATGTCTAAAAATAATTTTACATACTTTATATGTATAGGAATTTTTATAGAAGTTGTAACCAGAGATCTAGAGGGTGATGCTTCGATAGCCATCTCTTGCATAAAAATGGTGTGCAAATCTGGATTTTCAGGTGCTGTGGTAGTATTGGTAAAAATAATGATAGTTAATAATAAATATTTAGCTGTTTGTTCATAGGAGTAGGAAGTTCTCTGGGAGTTACCTTTGAAGCTGCTGCTCAGGACTGGTAAAAATTTGTATCTATGAAAGAAGGCAAGATCAGTATTTTCAAGTTATTTTGAAGCTTTACTGTCCCTGTATTTTTGGTGCTTATTATAACCTGTAGCTAATCAGGAAATCTTTTGTGAAAAGCCTCTCTCAGAGGTGCTGTTTTCTACCAGTTTGTGTTCTGTGTAACAAGTCTCCTTTGCTCCCTTGAACTGTTATGTGTCTGAATTTGAGATAACGTACTGCAAATTATGTTCCTGGGTACACTAGCAAGTTAAATCAAAATCAGTGGAAAATTCAGTCACTTTCTTAAAAGTATGTACCTGCTAACCTACCATAATGTATATGGATTTGAAAAAAAATAAATTACTATTTTAAAAATTATTGGTGCAAGTAAAATGCTCACAGTATGTTTTAATCACCAGGACAGCATTAGAATTTGATATGTTGATTGCCTAGATTCAAAGATAGTAATAATAACTTGTGCAGAAGAAGCTATTCCATATAAAATGTAATACTGTGTTATTGATAACAGCTATGAAATCCCTAGAGAAAACACATTTATTTTGAGTGGCTGTGTATTCGCTTCTTTTTGAAGACAGGTTGCCTGTACAATGGAATAAGCAATGAGTGAGATATGAATGTAAAAATATTTTGTTTTGTAATGAACTGGCTAACATGTGGATGGTTCAGTTTTGTGGCATTTATACCATCATGTAAACAGTTGAGTTTACCTTCTCCTTCCTCACCTCCTCACCTGTCTCCATCCCCCATCCAGCCCTCACTGGCCATGTTGCTCATGTCCTCTTTTTTTTTTTTTTTTTTGATTCCTACTCATGTAATAGAAGCTAAATGACTTTTCCAATAAAGAAGCTGAAGTATGAGTTGGGAGTAGCTCATGCTCACAGCATGAATCCACCTGCATTCAGCTGGCTCATAGCAGCTTATTCATTGTTCTCCAAAGATGCAGCCTTTGGGTTATGGTATGACTTCTCACTGTGCTGTCATGTACAGTGTAGCTGTTAATCCGCCAACATAGCACTACCTTTCAGTAATTTTATAATGGACTGTGAAATAGGTGTGTTTCTGAGAAATTTCTCTGGCTCATGCTACATGCCCAATACAGTTGTTTGAGCACTTAAAAAAAAAAAAAAAAAGAGCAACAACCTCCCCCCCCAAAACAAATCAAAAAACCACCAACAAAAGTAAATCCTAACAACAAAACCAACAAACCCCATAGAGTTCCTAATGTCTTCAAGGATTATGCCTGAGTAATCAGCTTCCTTTTGAGAAAAAAATCTTAGGTGATTTTATGAGGCCATCTCCCTGAATGCCATCAAAACTGTGTTAGTTCAAGGTCCAAAAAATGCAAGGTGGTCTGCCTCAGGACTAAAGGGGACTAAACAACTACCCTGCCACTATGTACCATCACCTGCTTTTAATGTGAGGACCTATATAAAACAGAACAAGTCCTTGACAGCATATGATCCCCTTCAAGAAAGACAGAGCTTTATCTGAGCTTCATGGTTAGGTATCAGTAATAGCTCCCTTCTTGGAATCTAAGGATAGGATGACATGTTTCTTCTCATTCAGACCCAGTGTCCATGAAAGATGCCTAGACTAGGTATAAGCTCCAGGGGACTGTAACCTATGGGCAAGCTTTAGAAGTACACTGCTTCTTATATACCTGAGATCCTGAGACATGTAGAAATTCATACATCCTCCTTGTCAGTTTTTCTGTTGCCCATTTTGTTTCTCATACAGCATATGGAAGGCATTATTGTCTCTCAAATTTGTTAACATTCTTTGTATAGCCTACAAAAAAGCTAAGTGCATCCTGAGCATTCTGGAGAATGCTTTTGAGATTCCTGTCTCCTACTGTTCCTTCTACAGGGACTTCTGCAGTAATTCGAGGATTCATTTGTTAACTGAGATTTGCAGCTTCTTCTGGCACTTTCTGCACTGAGGTGTCTCAGTGTGTAGGTACTGGGACAGTCCAAGGCTCCTTTCAATGCAACCTACTAGGTCCAACCAAGAGGAAACACGGACAGGTTATTTTCCTTGGTGTTTGATCCTGGTAGGCAGTTCTTTGCATGCCTTCCTTGTCTCCTTTTTTCCCTTTATTCCTCTTAAACATTTTTTCCTCTTATATTTGAGTGTACACTTTCAAAGATTTCTTCATTCAATGCAATTTTACTGTAATTAATTTGGTCTACACATTTTATTTGTCTTTTTGTACCCTTTAAATCTGACCAATATGAATGCAGTTAGGAGAGTGAACACAGTTCTCATTTCTACCGGTTCTGTACCAATTTATATTGTATTATTTTCTTCTCAGTTGCTATTTTGTCTTTTTTTTTTCTCTGTCTGTGGAGAAATGGATTAACTAATTAGATAATAAATGCCATATTGCAGTTCTAAATAAGGAATTGTTCATTAGAAATAACCTTTTATTATGACATATTTTGTCACAAGATGTGTCTTGTAGGTCAGACATTGTCTGTAAGTTAAATGTTTAACATTTTTCAATGTTTTAATTACTTTTTTTTAATTCTTCCTGCTTAAACAAAAACAGTCTGTGATGCAATGTATTGGATAAGTGTTTTGGTAGGATTGTGATAAGGGTGGTTCATAAACATGAAAGTGTTATTGTAAAGCAGTAGTAGGGTGGCAACAGCTTGCAAAAGTAATTGTCTCACAGTAATGTATTACTGAGACTT
Organism: Sclerurus mexicanus; assembly: GCA_013396755.1. Classification (NCBI taxonomy): domain Eukaryota; kingdom Metazoa; phylum Chordata; class Aves; order Passeriformes; family Furnariidae; genus Sclerurus; species Sclerurus mexicanus. The sequence continues at coordinate 1,447,220 of VWZF01001378.1, forward strand.
GTCTTTTTTCTTCTTCTTTTCTTTCTTTTCTTTTTCTTTTTTTCTTTTTCTTTTTTCTTTTAATGGCATTATTCCCTGAACTTACTAGAATCTTTATTTCTGTAGTCATACAAAGAAAATGGATCTCTGTTATAGGTATTCTAGCAGTGGTTGTAAACAAGCCCTTTAATATCCATCTGAAAGCTGGCTTTAAAGCATTGTTAACAAAGTTTTTTAGTTTTCCTTTGGCTTTGATTTTATTTCTTCTATCTAAATTATGCTACATCTCGTGCCAAATTGCTATCAACATGCATGTGGCATAACAATTTTATTTTCAAGCCTTTACTGTCAGCCTAATAATGTCCTTCCATGACACTATATAGGGAAATGTGAATTCCTTGGAGTCTTTATAATAGTAATCAGTACTTTTGAAATTCCTTTCATGCCGTTATTCAGACTTTAGCAAGAACGTCATATAGCTCTGAAGAGGAATCATTTTGTTGACTCACTAATGTTTGTGTCATCTAGATAAATGCATGCCTACTGTGTGTCTTTTAAATGCACCAAGTAATGATAATGACAAATCTAGTGCTTCAGCTGTTTTACTACATTGAAACGTTATTTTACATCATTCTTTTTCTGTGCAATAGTTGTGCTAAAATTGACTCAGTTATGTGTTTTAGCTGTCATAAAATTTTAAGTTTATATTATTAAGTTTAGTTTATATATTATGTGTGTCTTTGCTTCACTTTTTACTTTTAAGAATATGTATAACACATCCCAATAAGGAGCACAAGGAAAGTAAATAACAATAAAGAAACAAAATATTGTTCACTACAACAGTCAATATAGAGACAAATTAATACACAGTAGTACTGGCATGAACAGACCATGAATTCTATCCTATTTGTAGGCTGTTAGGAATAGATACAATTCACTTCAGCTGTTGTACTGAGTATACTCAGTTATATACATGGTTAAGTATTTACAACTTGGACCATTACTTTATGTACAGTAATGCATACCTAAAGATAAAACTATTTAGAATAGTTCACGAGAATCAGTGTGGGATTGGGTTTATCCCACAATCTCACATGTGAAACAGTGATGTACCATCTTTGCTGTGCCATTGCTTCTATCCTGACTAAAACAAGAAAAAATTGGACTGCTATGAAATCCCCAAACAATCCAGAGTCCTTCAGAATTGCTTGTACCTAATTAAAGCAATTTTCACCTTTCAATCTCATGGCTACACTATTTGAAGTTGTATTCTTGTATGAGAGGTGAGTAACACAGTACTCCCCAAATTGTCCCTTAACTGCTCTTAGAAGAATTTCTACTGTATGTTCTTAAAAAAATTCAGAAAGGGTCTGAAGTTAGATTCCACTGTGACAGATCACTTATGACTTGTAAAAAAATACAGGAGCTTGTGAGAGCCCTCAGTCTTGCATTTCTGCTTTTCTGAAACACAATAAAAAGACAGACCTAGTTTCTGAAAAGGAAGCAATTATAGGAAATGGCAGCCAGAATACCTCTGCAAAACTGAAGCCCAGTTCCAGGAAAACACAAGAATTTTCAGCAATAGTAATTGAGATGAAATAGTCATGAGGAAAACCACTATTAAATCATAGAATTATTTAGTGTATTTTCTCTGTTTAAAAGTACATCAGCCTTTATTTTAGTGTTAAACATATTTTTTTTTCTTAAACAAAATACACTTATGGCATTGAAAAAGACAACCAAATAGATTTTGCTTCTGTGTAACTAGTGTAGGATATAAAATTTCTTTGCAAAATATAAATTCATTTAGGAAAAGTGTAATAAATATGAGAGTTTATTATATAGATATAGTGTAGGAAAAAATATTTAAAAATTTATTTTCCCAATCCTCGTTCAACTTTTCAACCTTTGGTGTTATTAAAGGCATAAATTTGGTTCCTGATTAACTTGTTATTTCTAGGATCTGTATTTCCACTGCCAAGTTTGTGAACACATTGGTTTAATTCTTTAGAACTGGTGAACAGTGAAAGAAAAAAAGGTTAGATCCTTCCATGGGCAAGTTTTTAGCTCTCTGCTTAACCTCTGTGTTATTTTGGATTTCATTATGGGAATCCTATCTTTGATTGGACATTGTGTATGCCTTATGGTTCCTGTAGTTCATACTGAGAGCTAGTCTCCTTTACCTATAAGGATTAACTGAAATCCAATGCATTCTAGTGTGAGTGAAGTATGTGTGCTTCTAAAGCCAGATGCTTAAAATTATCTTCATAAAGTAATTACTTCATTGATTATTTTTAATGAAGTAATTAAATTGATTAAATATTACCTCATGGAGTAGTTCTGAACTAAAAGGAGCTCTGGAGGTCATCTTTGCCCATTCCCTGCTCAAAGCAAGTCTAATTAGATCAGGTTGCTTTGGGCCACGTCAAGCTCAGCCTTAAACACCTCCGAGTCTTTAGACAATCTTTCTGGGCAACCTGTTCAAAAATTGAATAACCCTCAAGGTAATTCCCCCCTCCCTCCAATATCTACTCAGTATTTTCTGTTTTCCAATCTGTGTCCGTTTCCTTTCTTCCCACCCCAGTTCACTCCAAGAAAAGTCTCCATCTTTACTGTATCTACTGACCAATTCAACTTGATTTGCATAAACAAATTAGTGGGTGTATTCCTAAATGATGAGGGAGCCAGAAGTCCATTTATTTCTATACAATACTGGGAGAAACAGAGCCATCACTTTTTCTCTGTCTTTAATAGAAGCACTTGCCATTCTCTGGGTAGAGTTTGCATGTGGGATCCTTTGGGCTATTTGATCTGTTTCACTTCAGGTCAGGTGGGATCTTGGCACTGAGCTGTGAATGCCAAGTTGTTCTGAGTACATGTCGGTTCAGAATGGTTGATGACCAGAGAACTTTGTATCAAATCAGGAACCCTGTAAGATTGGGTGCACCAGAGAATTTATTTTAGCCACAGTTTGGTCTTACACCTAATGCAAATGTTGTTCTAAGAGTCATGTCAATTGGCCATCTGTAGGGTCCAGTGCTCTTTGATCTGCCCTAAGAGGATCTTACCTGGCACCCAGCAGTGTGAACTTCCCTCCTGTCCTTTGTTAATTTTGCCAGTCCCATACAGATTCCTTGGACAATGTAGGACAACTCAAATGACAGTAGACACTTCTATGTGGATATATGCTTATCCCCGTCTGGTTTCTTGTTCCTGTTCTAAGAATGGGTTTTGGTTTGAGATTAAGAAACCTTCATACAACTTCACATATATATCTAACTGTAAACTAAAGAGTTACACTTCCATTATCATCAATGGGGATGTGGGACTTCATTCGTCTGCTTACACAACTAATTGAACATGGTATGCTCTGGCATATTCAAGACAGCCATGGGATCAAACAGATGTGAGACAGGACTTTTAGGAGACTGCTCCCCTTCCAGGGCAGCAACAGGAAGCCAATTAAAACACCCTACAGAATCTGAAATTGCAATAAACATCTCCTGGTTAGCTGAAAACTTGTTACATGCTTATTTCTTCCTTCACTTCAGGATATATGTGGAAGCTTTCACTGTGCAGTAGTATGTCATCCTGCTGTCACTGTTCAATTATCACTTAATTGAAAATTGGCTTCATTATGAATTGCATGCTTATTAAAATCAATTTAAACATAAATTGTGGTTCAATAATATACTTTGATGTCATTCAATGTTATTAGCAAAGATGCTATGCTTTTTTTTCATACTGCATTGATGCTTGTTTCAAACCAATGAACAAATATTTTATTAAATATTTTATAAAAATGTAATGAAAAGTACAACTTCTTCCTTCCACACAGTTTTTGTAGTACATGAAATGTACTTTGCAGTCTTTTTCCCTAGTTTTAAGTGCAGTTGCTTTCAGTCATATTTCTTTGAAGTTACAAATACATATGTATAATGCATCTATTTTTATATATAGTCAGACAGTTCTCTTTCACAGTGTATACAACAATAAATCATCTCATTAAGTAATTTGAGGGATACATAATGAGCAACTTTGGGATATAAACTTTATTGTATATATGAATTGAAGTCTTCATAGCTATCCTTGAAAATGTTTTTTGACTAGTGGGATTAATTATATATCACACAGATGCCTGTCATGCACTCTGTTTACACTATAGGGAAATGAACTAGGATAGTTAATTTTCTTTTATTCTGTTAAAATGCCAAGGTTTAATTAAACTGCTTCAGCTTAAGGGTTGCACAGCTACTTTCAGCTGTCATGAAGCATACTAGAAATTGATTTGTCATTGCCTGCATGCCCAAGAAGGCATTCAGCAGGCATTGTAATTTCACTCAAAATTGTTTTTATTAATCATAGTTGCTCTCAAATTTCTAAAATTTGTAGGGAAAACAGTGTATTAAAATAAGTTTCATCCATATGCTCAGGGAGTAAAAACAATGCAGGTGCCAAATATCTGAAATTTACATTCAGTTTTGAATTAACATCTGGTTTTTGCCTTTCGTATAAGATTTTTGTAACACTGAAATTTCATGCACTCTTGAACATTTTACGTAATTATTTCAGTTATACAATAACAATTAGACAGGTTCGTGAATTAGCAAGACAATTGCAAAGCAATAAAGTAATCATTTTACAATTATGAAAAATAAAAACATAGTAACAGACAACTAAAACTAACCACTTGCTTGCAGCAGTACATATTTATATGCAATGTATTATAATCATGATACAGAGGATTTTCAAAACTGTTGACAAAAGTGACATTAAGCTTGCTCACTGGCTCACTTCAACCACTGCATGCCCAGCCTTCACTGATGTGAGAAAACCAGTCATCATGCTGAACAAGAGAATGCAGCCACTAGTGGATACTGAATTTTTATAATTTCCATTATAAAAAACACAACCCCAAAACCTAGATATATAACAAGGCCCTTAGTGCTCTCTCTAAAGACTCAGAGAAATCTGGTGTTACCAGAATCCTTTTTCTTCTACCACTCTCTGAGTTTCCAGTGACAACTCTAGCTGGTTTGCACACAGCCTGCTTCCAGCATGCATGGAACTGCCTAGAGTTTGGTGCTATTGTACATCAGCTTGTACACTAAAGAACAAGTAAGGTTTCATGTGAAATGTAATAAGTTTCATGGGAATAATTGCATACTAGGAATACAAATAAAACTAGTACTGTCTGCATGGGGCTCACTCCCTAGGTTGGGAACCTATTTTAGACTCCTTATTGGGATTTCGGTTTTGGCCAACCTTCCAGTTTTCCATTCCTCAAGGGCAGCTAAATTTTTTTTTAGTTTCTGTGGTTGTAACATGGTGTTATTTGGAAAGTTCTCTGTCTCAGATGCCAGCCAGGAAAGCATAAAAATTCTGGTGTTTTTAATGAAGGAAGTGCTGGTGATTGATCCTAACCTGTATTTTAACTGTGGATAAGGTGTTTTCTTTAGTGGTAGAGGGAAGATCAAATACCTGATTTAAATTGGAGAGGAGCTGATCTGAAGCTGTTTCCCATCCAGTTCCTTTCAGCTCACTTAGAGGCACCTAGTTCTTTTTGGAAAGCTGAGCTTGGATTCTCTTCCATTCTTTTAGTTTATGATGTCTAACTTAGCTTGTCTCTTGCTTATTGTGCAAGCAGACCTTTCTTCTTGGCCCTCCCCTAATCTGAGAATATAGCAACAATTTATTAATTGAGCATTGAGCTTTTATGCACCACTCTATATGAAGTGAGAGAGCATACCTCTGAGAGCGATATGAACAACTGTAAATATAGCAAAAAATTGCATTCTGACAGTCTTATCAAAACCTGGTGACAGAACAAATTAATTATAATAAACTGAATGTAGAGTTCTAGAATACAGTTAACTATATCAGCTATTAAAGGAAAGTAAACTGAATCTTTAGGTACTACAGTAATAGATAATTTTACAGTATTTTAGTAAGGTAAAGGGAAGTAATCTAATATATTCCTTGTGTAGCCTACACCAATTTTTTAACATAGACACTGAGATACTTAAAACAATTAAAATTGCATAGAAATTTTTGTACAATATTTTAATGTGGAGAACCAAATGGAATGAATGGTTCTAAATATCCAATATCACTTTGGGAGGAGAAGCAGGAGGTAGATCATCATGTGGTGTGAACTGGCATGGATCCTTTCCTCTTATTGAAGGTAATGCTGATAATTATGTGGGAGATAGACTTTAGAAATAGAGAGTTAAATCAGAAAGGAAAAGCATTCTTTTCCTGTATGCCTGTCAAGCACTTCAGTGATACTTCATTTAAAATAAAAACATTCAGCTGACATAACGCACCTTAAGGTCTCCAGGTAAAATTCTCATCATTGTTGCATAGTCTCTGGAACACTAGAGAGCCTTGCATTTTAATTTACCAAGGTTTGTCTACCCCACTTGGTTTATTTTAAAAGCACACACTGTGAAGCTGAAAATACTTTTTTGGGAAATTACCTCCACTTTTTCTTCTTGCTTCAACTGCCATCTGATTCAGATACACTAAGTGATATTATTCATACTCATTCATGCAGGAAAGCACTTAATAGGCTCACAGGAAAAGTGATCATTAGTTGATTGACTGTAACCTGATTGCCTGTGGATAGGGCTCACAGGTTTATATCTTCATTTCAGCAAGGAATGGAAGCTGCCCCACCTCAGTCTGCATAGTTAAGAGTAAATACAGTAATAAAATGGCCAGTACAAAACATTCAGCTGGTGATGTCTTCAATTACGCATGGTGTGTAAAGATGGCTACAGGTAAAATTAGAGGAAACTGAGATGTTATATTCACATTCTAACATAAGTTATAAGAGTATGGAAATTGTAGGGTAAAATGCAGCTGCTCCTCCCTGGATGGAATGTGGTTGGTGTGCTCTGTGATGATACACCCAATCTGCAACTGTAAGGACTTGCTGAGGTCGCTGGAACAGAGAGTGGAGTCGAGTCAAAACACCGTAGCCAGGCTCTCTTGAAATCCTTGCAGGGAGGGGAACTCGATGGTACTTTGCAGCTGATAACCCATATAGCACCTGTCAAATAAGGGAGATATGAGAAGGTGTCTTGCTGTCGAGCCAGCAACTGTGACAAAATCGCTCTCCTTGGATGAACTTGGTTCATTAAAGCCTAATTGTAATATTAGTGCATGCCTCCATCCCAAAGACACCCACCTCCAAGGTACAACCACCCCCCAACACACATGTGCTCTGTATTTTTTTTGCTTGTGTCTTTAAGAGCGAAATGAGAGAATTTTACACCAATCAGTAACAAAAGTATGTATGACTGAAGTCGGTCAAGCTCCACCTAAGCATAAAGAAATAATATAAAAGTAAGTTGAGAATGGGGAGAAGTCAAGGAAGACTCCATCATAACTTCTGGGATCAGCTGATGGGCTGAACCTGTCTTCTTCCTTATAGGGATGCATTGGGTAAGAACAGTACTCTATGTGTGCTGAATACTTTTACTGGGGGTTAGAGCTTGTCTGTATAATGCTTTGAATAAGTCCTTTGCAGTCAGACTGGCAGTCCTCGAACCTTAACCTGTCACAGATTTATATTACTAAAGAGTGTTATTCTGTAACCTGTTAGCGTGAGTCTTTCATAGGCGCTGGCGGTTGCTGGGAGCAGGTAACACACTTGAATAAAGGGGAAGGGTCATAAAGTGGGAAGACTTGCTGAAGGGATCTCTCTTACACTGTTGTCCTGTGTCCTGGAATAAGTCAGTTGAACCACCCTTTGATTGGGCAAACTGCTTAGTGAAGAGACTCAATAGCGTGACAGATTTCCTGGGATGCTGACAGACAAATCAAACATTAGGGGTTGAGGAAATCTCCTCACACTGAAGGTCAAGGAAATCTCCACTTCTTATGTGACACGTGGGTATTCAAAAATCAAACCATACTTAAAGATATTCTAAAAGAATGAAAAATGTCCTTTTATCTTGCTTTATGATCAATATTTTAGGAGCATAATCAAATAGAAAATGTAAACTTCCTTGTAAGAAGGGTCTGTTCGAAGTACCTGGTTTGGTGAAGAACTCAAACATACAAATGGTAACTTTAGGTGTTCACAAGGTAAAAAACATCAATAAAATTGGAAAATAATTTTGGGAAGGCTGTTTCCTGAAGATATATTAGACAACTTGTTAACAGGACATAGTAGTATTTTAGAACTTTGTTTTCAGAATTCCCTGGGAAATTTCTAATCTTTGGGAAAAGGGAGGCCTCAGAAATTCTTTTCAAGAAATGTTTGCCAAAAACTTGCTAAAAACCTTTATCTGAGTATAGGTGATTATAGAACAAGTGGGTAGAAGGACACCACCTCTTCTTAGTGTTGTGACAAGCAGAGACACCTTGCTTTCTCAGTCTTCTTTCATTGGTAGCAGCCCTGTGTCACAATAACACAACTATTTTCAATCTGTCTGTCTGCCTCTCATTGCATGTACATGTTCATGATGATTCTCTGCATTACAAGGTTGGTGAGTGTACTTGTAAAGAAGAGCAAATAGATTCAGTTTCACATAATAGATGTTAGGAGCTCTGTATTTCCCTCCATCACTTTTTTATGAATCAGTCCTGGAAGTTACCATGTTCATATTTCTGTTTATCTTTCAATTTCAATGTAGATTTATTATTTCTTCCTGCTTTGCATAGATCTTTTCACAAGTTAAAAGGATGCTTTTATCAGGTTGCTGATAGAATAATGGGAATTGAAATTGTTTTGAATTGAGAAGAAAGATAATATTTATGTTTGCTTTATGACTCATGTGAAGTTAAATAGCAATAAAACGGGTGAAAGCAGCATGCAAGCAAGTCTGTAGATGTGTGTAATGTAGTCAGTCATTTCAGGGTGAGTAGCAAACAGCCATCATTCAAAAATGTATTTTTAAGAGATTTTTACTGTGGTTTCAGTTTGAAATTTTGCTATGACTCAGCAAAATGGAATTCAACAAAATAACTATTTTTCTTAAACTGGCAGGATTAATTGCTCCTTTGTGAATTAATGTCTCTTAACATTGACTAGCGAGAGGGCCTGGACTATACAGATGTCTTTAATAAGGGTAGATGAGTAAGTGGGGATAAAACCAGGAATCCTAAGCAATATGTCAAGTTTATTTTTAGAAAGTGTTTCTACTGACAGTATTTGAAAAAGCAGGAGCTTTTTGTGCTGCATGAAGTTTGCATGCTTGTTAGCATATGGCTCTATAACACATCCATGATATAGCCTCACTATGCTTACTTGCAAAGGTGCTGCCAGTGAAGCAGTGATGATACAAAGACTACGTAGGTATCATAAAAATGTAAGCTGAATTACAGTACTTTGTGATGGTCTGTCATGCCCACTCCCACCAGGACAGTCTGTGGGGACTAGGATTACTAGCATTATCGTGTTAGTGGCACAAACAGTACTGCAGTATTACTAGCTCTAGGGACACATTGCAGCCCCTCTAGCTTTATCTTCCCATGATTGAACAGGAGAGCTTGTGGGCAGATTTTTTCCACCTATGCTTTGTCAGGTAATTTGGACATTCTGAGTAATGGTTGAAGAGAACAGGGAGCGTACTCTGTTTCAGCTTGACACAGTTATCCTGAAGGAGGTATATCATGAGGATTATGCTGGCAGATGCTGCATCCTATTAATTATAACAATCTAACTAAATCATACAGTAAAAGCAGACTCACAGTAAAGTGGTCACATAGTCTTTGGAGTTGGCTCCGACTTAATTATGAGAATTACGGAGTGTTGTTTTGCAGTGCAGTTGCCTCCTAGTTTCCCAGACCACATTGTCTTTCTTTCTCTTGATGTTAGTTTCAGTTGGGTGGTATCACTGATGTGTCTTACCAAAGGTCATCACAGAAGCATGCTGCCACCTAGCTGTTGTTATGAGACCAGATTAATTTTGGGATTAATTTATTATGAAAAGTAGTGTCTGACTATTGAGCTTCATGGCCTCAGGGAATCCTTTTTATGCACAACACTTCTTTCATAAGTTTACTAATGGAACATTGAACACTTTCATGCATCATACAGTGCCTTCAGAGATGTTAAAATGATACAGATCACTGCTGACATCTTAATTCCATTTCAGTTTTTCTCTGCTTAATGCATGTATAATAATTATCTTATGGCCAAGATCCCCATGTAACAGATTTTATTTACTTCCCTGGACCTAATGAAAATCATGTGCATGATATGTTTCGCTGGTATCTTGTCCTTAATTATTTGGAATTTTTACAAGTACTAATGCATAATATAGCAGAACAGATTGACATATGGTTCACGTAAGTGTAATAGCCTGTTCCCTTAAGAATACAGAGGTCATTTGGCCTTCTCATTTATCTATCAAGTGATTGACAAAATAGATTAGCTTATATTGTGAACTTAATATGTAGTGAATGGAAAATATGAGATTAGTGGGTCATGCAAATTAAACACAACATATTTGCTTGATGCTGAATAACATCTTCATGCTTTTGTTACACTTTTCAGCCTCTAACTTATAAAACTCGTGGTTTCAATCTTTGTTTACACTGTGAAAGGGATAGTTAGGAGAACAAATACAGAACTGATAGGGTGTTTCTGATGATTTTCATTAAATGTAAGTGGGAGTAATAGAACCTCATATTACTTGTAAAAGGGGATATTAGTTAATTCTGATGCACAGTTCTGTTCTAGTTTTTAAGATTTTTCTGAATATATATAGGGTAATTGAGTTCAAAGATCATAGATCACAGATTGCAGACATAAGACAGGGAGCTTGCTATTTGGCAGAGATGCATATAGTCTCTGCCTCCCAAATGACAGACACAATGTTAAGGTGAAAGGAGCAGGATGAGTCTTGTAGGAAAGGTGGCACTGTGAGTTACGCAAATAACTGATTAATGTAAGCATATTGTAAATAAATGATTGATTAATAAGCATGACTAATACATGAATTAAGTAATATTTTTCTGCAGCAAACAGTATGGTCTCACATATTAACACTGTGTATAATTGCAGTGATTATGCATACAAATTAAATAATGGCACAAGTAGCCACTTAGATGCACAACTGGCCATTTGCATATAAATTTGCATGCAATTGCATTATAGGCTCATTAGGAACTTTGATTAATTTTGTGGTCACAGTCATTCTTTGAATGAGGTAGATTATCAGAGAAAAGTAGTGTATGACCATACAGTTAAATAAGGTGCCTAGGCATTTGTAAACAAATTTCAGGCCACACAAACAAACTTTAATTCTAACATTTTCTAATCTCTGCATGGTTAATTTTGCAGATTCCATGTTTTTAGCTTTTTTTCAACATTGCTTTTAAGTCGAGCAATTAGTGTTCAGATTGAGCCATACGAAGAGGAGACTGAGGGCAGACCTTACTGCCGTCTGCAACTTCCTCATGGGAGGAAAAGGAGGGGCAGACACTGATCTCTGCTCTGTGGTGACCAGTGACAGGACCCGAGGGAATGGCCTGAAGTTGTGTCAGGGGAGGTTTAGGTTGGATATTAGAAAAGGGTTCTTTACCCCAGAGGGTGGTTGGGCTCTGGAACAGGCTCCCCAGGGATGTGGTCACAACACCGAGCCTGACAGAGTTCAGGAAGAGTTTGAATGATGCTCTCAGGCACATGGTGTGACTCTTGGGGATGGTCCTGTGCAGGTCCAGGAGCTGGCCTCAATGATACTTCTGGGTCCCTTCCAACTTGGCATATTCTGTGATATAAACATTATTTTTTATATATAAACAGTTTTTTAAGGAAAGATCATTGTTCTTGTGATTTTGATATCTAATGTTCTTCAGGCTACTGTGACCAGGCTGGGTAAATGTTAACTCATTTTCAAAAAGGGTGGCCTTTCAAAAGCACATTTGAAGCCTGTACCATTTTCACAAGGTGACTTAGTGATTTAAAATCACAGTCTCAGAGACTGGCATTGGAGTTAAGACTCTAGAATCACTTGGATGTATCTGGATATACTATCCAAACCTCTGTTCCAAAATGTTTAAGGAACATATTTTAATAGTTGTATAGTTACCTAAAATATGTATGGGTGATAAAATGATATTTTATTATTTTATGTATAAATTGCTTATGGCTGCCTCTGTCACTAACTAAATATCTTTGCAAATCTGGCCTTAAATCACTTTTGAGAAAATTTGGGCTTAATATTCCAATTAACTTAGGTACTTTACCATGTTGACTCAATATATTAACTCTCCAGATTTTAGTGTTTTTCATCAATCATCCATCAAAAAAAAAATAACAAATTAGTTTGAAATCTTGATCTTTAATCCTCACAGTAACCACTGTAGCATCAAGACCTTTGGGGAAAATCTGGAGAACTAAGGACTGAGTTTCTGATTGATTTTTCTTTAATCCATAAATATTTCCCATTGTCTGTAATTGTAAAGTATTATTGTAAAATATAAAGTGTTATTGAAGAAGATCACTCCTTAGGTTCTCAAAGGCACTTGCAACTCCCACAAATAATAATCTATAGGTTAATCAAATGCCACTCTCACTTTTTAAGTACTTTTATGACAGATTTGCTTTCCTCCCATGCTTGTGATAAAATTTTTTGAGTCTACAGTTAAAGTGGAAATCTGTGAGACTTCTACAGGTGCCTGGAGCTATTAGCTTTAGTGTCATGTCAGAATATCTGTGCCTCCATTAACAATCAGAAGAGGCTACTGAATCAATAGTCTTTCAGGGTTCACAGCTGTGATATATAATGTCTGAAGCTCACTGAACCCTAAACCCTCTTTGCCAGCTGCTGCTTTTGAATAGCCTTCAAAAAGAACATCACATTTTAAATTTGAACAGGCAGCTTTGTTACCTTTTAATGGTGAAATAAGACTGAGAAGAATAGAGCAAATTATCTCTGTGAACTTTTGTCTGTAAGTAAACTTTTGATGAACGTCTCTTCTTTTCACAAAGAACACTCATACCCTTTGTTTTAGTCCATGAAATATTCAGATAGACCATGTAGTCTGGCTTTCTTTCAAACTTGTAATTTCCTTTGAAAGGAGGCTTAGTGTTTGTAAATATCACCGAGACACAGAACAGCTGAGGTTGCAAGGGACCTTTGGAGAACATCTAGTCCAACAGGGGTCAGCTAGAGCAGGCTGTTCAGGGCTATCTCCAGTCAGGTTTTCAGTATCTCCAAGGATGTAGACTCCAAAACCTTTCTGGGCAACCTGTGCCAGTACTTGACCACATTGAGAATGAAAAAGCTTCTTCATAAGTTTGAGTGGAATTTCTTGCAATTAATTTGTAGCCATAGCCTCTTGTCCTGTCACTGTGCACCACAGAGAAGGATCTGGCTCTGTCTTTTTTACTAACCCCCATCAAGTCCATATAAACATGAACAAGATTCTCAATGAATATTTTCTTCTAGAAGCTAAACATCCTTTCTCAGTCACTTGACTGTTAGGTGCTTCAATCTCTTAAATCCCATCAACTGTTTCCATGGTCCTTCACTGAACTCACTCCAGTATGGCCATATGTATTTTGTACTTGAGACCCCAGAGTTGGACACAGCACTTCAGACGTGGCTTCTCCAGTGCTCTACTTGTTGTGAGTATTCTTGCTTACCAGGATGCTCCTTGTTTTCTTTGATTAAAAGATGAATCAATGGCCCATTTCTCCTGTTTGTTGAGATCCCTCTGAATAGCAGCACAACCATTGTATTTTGACATTACCTCCCTGTTTTCTATCAAAGTGTGCACTCTGTCCTGTTGTCCAGCTCATTAATGAAGTTGTTAAACAATATTGCCTCAGTGCTGACTCCTGGGGTACTCTTTTAGTGGCCAGCATCCAGATGGATTTTCTGTCACTGATCACAAGGCTTTCAGAGTGCCAGTTTTCAGTCCACCTCATTGTCTACTTACCTATCCTGTGCTTCATTATCCATGAGGATGTTAGAGGATGCATAACAAAACCCTTGCTAAAACCAAGGTAAAAAACATCCAATGCTCTCTGTTCACCAACACTGTAATTTTATGATAGAACGATGTCAGATTGGTTATGTGTGGTTTTCTTTCATAAATCCATGCTGACTACTAGAAGGCACCATCTTGCCCTTCATATGTTAGGATTTGCCTTCCAGGAATATTTGATTCCATCAATTTTTGAGGGATTTGAGATAGGGCTGACTGGTGTGTAGTTCCTGTCCTTGCCTTTCTCAAAGATAGGAAGGACATTTCCTTTCTTTTAGACCTCAGGAGCCTCCTCCAAGCTCCATGACCTTTCAAAGATGATGAGTGGTCTTGAATAGTGTGTAGTCATGTAATAGTTTGGGTTGGAAGGGACCTTTCAAGCTCATTTAGCCCCACCTCCCTGCTGTGAGCAGGGACATCTTCAACTAGATCAGGTTGCTCAGAACCCCATCCACCCTAACTTTGAATGTTTCCAAGCATGGGACATCTACTGTGTCTCTGGACAACTTATTTCAGTGTTTTACCACCTTCACAGTTAAGAATTTTTGTCTTATATCTAGTCTGAATATACCTTCTTTTAGTTTAAAACCATTTGTAATGGTTTGTCCTGTTGCTACTTGCCAGATCCCATGGAACATACGTATCTCCAGTTTGTTTAAATGCTCCCTAACCTGATCCTCTCTCAAGGGTCTTTTTTTCTCCAAATTTTCCCTCTGATCTCAATGGCATGGGATTCCTGAAGAAAAATCTTACCAGTAAACACCAAAATGAAGAAGGAACCAAGTATCTTCACGTTTTCCAAGCCCTTTGTCACCAGACCACCTGTCCCAGTCAGCAGCAGGACTACATTTCCCCTTGCCTTCTGTTTGCTGCTAATATACCTGTGGAAGTCTTGCCATTCAAGTTCCTCCCCAGACTCAACTCCAGACAGGCTTTGACCTTCCTAACCCTATCATTGCATGCTTGGATAATGTCTCTAGAAAACCCTGGTCACCTGTTCCAACTCCCACCTCTTGTACATGTCTTTCTGATGTTTGAATTTAGTGAGGAGCTCTTTTTTCAACCACAAGGCCTCCTGCCACTGTTGTGTGTCTTCTTGTGCATATGGATGGACCATGGTTGAGCATGGAAGAGGTGATCCTTAAACCTCAATCAGCTCTCCAGGACCCCTCGTCTCTCCAGGATGGTCTCACATGGGATGCTTCCAAGCAAATCCCTGAACAGACTAAAATCTGCTCTTCTGAAGTCCAGGATTGTGGCCCTTTTTTTTGGTCTTGTTTAGTCTTCTCAGAAAGAATCCTCTATCTTAAAATTTTTTAAAAATCCTTTGTTTGTTTGATGACTTGTAAACAACTGTATTATATGGGTCCTCAAGTTCAGTTATGCTTGTAATTATTTGTAAAGTATTAGAAGAACTGTATTAGATGGTGTCTATTCTTGAAGACAAAAAATACAGTAAACAGTACTTAGATTGTAGTTTGGCTGATTCATGGAAGACTTGTGATGAAATCATACAGCAGGAATACTGAAAAAAAAAGCAATAAACTAGGAGAATAGACACTGTGTTGGAATTAAACTTTATTGTTGGCAATTACTTTTAAGCTTGTAATAATTCATATTATCCCCACGTGGAGCAAAAGAAAAAAAATACCTGAGGCTTTTAAAGGAGGCATAGAAGGCTATTTTCCTTCTTATGGATATCAGCCATTACTGGAAAACAAACGACAATCATTTGGTATAAAAATCAACACTTGAAATGCATTTCATATAGGGGTAACATGCATGTATTATTAGCAAGATGTCTTCTGTAGTAAGCTCTTCAGAACAGGACTGTAAATATATTTAAGGTGATAAGAAACCTTGAATATTTTAATGGCAAAATAAAAACTAAAAATTATAGCAATAATTAATATTAAACATCCACGTTAAAGCACGAACTGAGGAATATCTTCAAAGATCCATAGTGATCTCCTCCAAGCCATTTCCCTGTGCTCCACATACCTACATGCAACCTACATTCAATATGTAAACTACATTTACAAATATCTTTTTGCTCAGTTCCAAAGACTTATGGAGCCCATTTTTCCTTTCCTATGTGTAGGGTACTCATATATTCCTAAAGTGTTCTGATAGTTCCTGAATTTATGTAAATGACAAGGTTTTATTTAAAGGTATCCATTGTATAATAAAAGCTAATTTGCATTAATATAATGAGGTATTTAGTCTAAATTATTCTAGTGAGAGTAGCTATGAAAATTGTTTTGAAGGATTTATTTTCCACTTACAAGTTTCTTTCAAATGAGGATTACATACTCAGAGGAGAACAAGTAATTGATAAAAATAGCTTTTTGCCTTTCAATAATATTTTTGCTTCCATTATCTTGTTCTAGAATAAGATGTTAAATCTTTACAATTTGAGACAATGAAATAATAACCACCCCTAAATCCTTACTGTAGTCAAAGAGTTTTAAGTTGTTGGCTACTCGCATTATAAAACTCACCTAACATAGTTGTTCAAGGTCCCAGAATTTTCTTTTCTGCTCTGTTCAATTGTACAGAAGCAGTTCTCTTTGATTACAGTATACAATGAAAACAAGTCTCTGGATTTGACACATGCTAGAGCCTTTGTTAATATTGTAATAAAGTAATTTCCAACCCAGTGGTGGAGCTTGACTACTGATGAAGAGCCATAAGTCTGAAGCAAATACAAAAAACAGCAATTTTCGGAATGTACGTAAAGCTCCGTGAGTGCCTCCATGGTCAGTTTTGTCCACATCAGAGCTGGAGTGCATCCTCTAACTTCTCTGGGGGGATCTCACAGGAGGACAAAGAAATGCAGTTCTGGATGAGGTCGGTGGTGCAGACTAACGAAGAAAAAGGACATTATTTTGATATTTTGCTTCCCTCCCCCCCAGCCTTCTTTAACCATAAACTGTAACAATGTTTCTTTTGTCATAGTATAAGAGAAAGATAACTTGTTCAAATCTGAAATAGAATAAAGGTCTCCAATGAAAGTAGTGCTACATTGTATCTGGTGTTGTGAGCTAATTAATCATAGCATTTGGAGAAACAATTATTTTGAGTTTCTAAAATAAAGTGGCTAATTAAACAGTGCAAATAGGAAAGATTCTTTGCGTAGATTCTCTTTTGCTTTGGTCTCCAATCAAAGAAACACTTCTTTTTAATTAATTGTCATCTAGTTAAAGGACAAGCAATTAAAGACCATCACCAGTAGGAATTTATGAACTTGGCAACATTTTTTTTCATTATTATAACAATGGGTTTTTTTGTGTAGTTTATGTGCCACCTGTGGCTGTTGGGCCTTGCCCTGTGATTTTGTCAGCTGGAATCACACTTGATTGGTACATGACCTAGGAACATACGTATATATCATGGAAAATTTCTGTTTCCAAATGGGGTGATTTTAAAGGCTCAGTAGACAGAACTGTTTTGTCCAAACTCAAAGTGTTAGCAATCACTGTGATGTTCAGATTTTCATCCTTCTGATTATTTCTGATGTGGAAGACCATTTCTTGGTAAAAAAAAAAAAAAGTTTCATATTATTCTTGCAAGATTTCAGATCTAAGCAGTCTAGAAAAATAGAAACTATCTTCCTAAACTTAGCATCCCTACACTGACTATTTAGAATGCTGTAATGTTGATTTTGAATGTTTTTTAACAGGAGGCAAAGAAGGCTCCTTACACTTCAAAACACATTCTTATAAAATTTACATCTTTCCATTTAAAATTCAGGAGAGTTCAGCATAAAAAACATACTCATGGCCTTTTAAGATAATATAAATGCATATATATAAAATATTACTGTATATTTTTCAGGAAAACGTAAGTAAGTATTTTATTAATGTGTATCTAAGTTGACTTAAATAGGCTATTCATTGTAATGCAGAAGTTTCTTGGGTATTTCAAATTTAACCTTAATGCTAAGGATTCCTTTCTTGGTATCCTTGGAAAAACTGCAAGACTTCCTATAGAATCTAGGTTACAGTTTATCTCAATTTTATAGAAGAAACAATGGATATAGTTCTGGGAAGGGGAAAATAGAGTGAAAAGTTAAATGAACATTTTGAAGACATCTAGAATGTCCATTTTGGAGAAGTGGATTTCTAAACTTTGGAAGAAATCCAAACACAAGCAATTTATTAAGTGTCCTAGGGATATGTAGCAGGAAATTACAAACTGTTCAGTTTATCATCAGTTTTAATAAAATATTAAATCTGACTCCATGGTTCTAAACATGATGCTTT
Organism: Sclerurus mexicanus; assembly: GCA_013396755.1. Lineage (NCBI taxonomy): Eukaryota > Metazoa > Chordata > Aves > Passeriformes > Furnariidae > Sclerurus > Sclerurus mexicanus. The sequence continues at coordinate 1,465,414 of VWZF01001378.1, forward strand.
TTATCTAACGGATAAACAGATACCTTTTTATCTAACAGATAATAAGACTAAGATAGAGGTTCTTGTTTAAAAATAGTTTCACTGACATTAAATGGCCAACATTCCAGAAGGAAAACAGCGACAGCTTTTCCATTTAGAAGATTTTACATGGATAGAGTCCAAAACAGAAAGATTGGTGATCAAAAACAAATGTTTTTTTTCCTTCAGAAATGATTCTGTGTAATTTTAGTATCATGCTACTACTTGAGTACAAAGTGCTAATTTGACCATGGAAAAGAGAAAGAGGAATAGATGCTCTTATAGTTTCTGAGTGTCATATGAACAGAGCTGGAGTAGGAATCCGGGGAAGATTTCTGACTTTGTTGATGATAACAGCCAGAGTCATGGTTCTGCTGCCAGAAGGTCAAACGGGGCCATTTTCTGGATCTCTTCAGCATTACTGGTAAGCAGTTCTCTTTCCCTCAATGGAACAGTTTCCAAGTCTGTACAAGGAACTGAATGAGAAAAAATACTGCTTCTTTCTTCCTGATCTTCTCTACATGTGCTTGTCAGGTTCTTTGGGCCCCAAATATTTGCAAGTAACAAGAAAATTTTGTCAAAATATTGATCAGTAATTGTCTTAAAATATTACAATATGTTTAATGCTTTATTAATATTTTACTGAGTCATTTTCTGCTTATCTGACTGCCAGATTTATTCAAAAGCTTTGCCTGCAGTATTCAAGATCATAAGAACAATGTTGTGGCTCTTCTTTTTCCCTGAAATTAATTTTTCTTAGTGCAGTGTACTGTAATTGTATATAATGACTTCACTGAAGTCTGTATAATTTAAAATGAAAAATAAAAAGGCCTTTGAAAATACTCTTTGAAGAGAAAATTAACTTAATTGTGGAGCTTTGGGTCCATTTTGAGTCGAACTTCAAGATAAACTTTTACATTAAGTTATGGCTATATATGTGTGCTAGCTACACACCAAAAAGAAAGCAATTCATTGTAATAGGTCTGTTGCTTGGAGGCTTTAGGTACAATGGTCTAGGTAATTAAAACTGGAGAAAAGGTAATTGCTATATTATTGTGTAACAAAACAGTCGTAAAATTTGTGGTCTTTTCCTCAGAGGACATCAGAAAAGGGGATTTCAGTGCCTGAGCTGTAGTCTCAGGCAGCAAAGGAGTGGTGTTTCACAGTATCATTACAGAACTATGGTGGGAGAGAGTGTTGCCAGTAGGGATACTCTGAGAACCTGAATGACAAAACTGGAAGAGTCCATGTTAGTACATTGCTGAGTTGGGAGCTGGGATGACCAACTGATTTGGGCTCAGTCGACTGTTATTCCAGACAGTCACCCTTCCCACGTCTGCTCAGAGAACTTATTTAGTCTATTCAGAAGCTTAAGTGTTGATTATTTTTACCTCCTGAGGAGTTCACTCCACACCAAAGCTACTTCTATCATAATCCCAGTGCAGTTACTTATTCGTGGTCTAATTCATCAAATTACGAACACATTTCAGACAGAACTGGGTTTTTCCTTCCATGCTGTATATCTGTAGATCACCTACAGCATGTGACTGTAGACAAATTGTGAATTATCTTTGGGATATTTTCATTCCTTTTTGATTGGACCTAGAGCATTTTTCTACACTGCTTGCATTATTTCTAAATCCTAACTAATCATGTTAAAATATTTCTAGGGGAAAGTCACACTTTTACCAAAGCAATCCTATTTTGAGTATTTTAACATGGTGCATAGGTTTTTAGCTGTACCTTCAACAGAAAAGACCTTTGCATTTGAAAGGGTATTTTACACATCGATAGATTACCAAAATATCCTATACATGAATAATTCTGTGGCCAACTAAAACCAGTTGAGTTTTGTAATTTCAATTGAGATAAACATGAGGATTTCAAACTAAGTATTTGTAATTTAGTGGCATAAGAGCTATTAATGTTCTGTGGGATTTAAACTTGAAAGTTACAAATGTGCTTGAGAAATTTGCTGAGTTCTGTGAAATATGCTGTCACTAAATATAATAAAGTAACTAATTATCAAGTGTATTTTTTTTTTCCCCCTGGAATATGAAGCATTATATAATAAACCACGAATCCAAAGAAAAACTGTAATTACTAAAAACTGTTTTCTTTCAAATTTCAGATGCCATTGAAGCCCATCTTTGAGCTTATACTTTGCTGTCTGATGCATTATTTTTGCCACAGATGACGGTAAAGGCTTATGAAAAGATGACTCATTTAACAAAAGGAAAATTAAATTAGAAAGTAGGACCTCATAGAGTCTTGCTTCCTCAGACTTCAAAGATGAAGTGAAACTGTTTCAAAGCTTTCAAATAGCTAAGTTATTCTCACTGCAGTTTTTACTGATTCTTTATCATTTCATTTCTGAGGTTTACATTACTCATAGCTAGGCAGTTAAGTTCCGAGATGTAGCTGTGCTTGGGAGCATGGAGTTCTGAGGCCAGTTCTTTGAACATTTAATTTTACCCTGAAATAGCTGGTTATCTTCTTTCTGTAGAGTAGGAAGACCGCAGTGGGAATCCATTCCACATTTTTAAGGTGGCTGTTGGGGGTGGAATGTAAGGATTGGGCCATGTAGTGTCTGTCTCTTCCTACTGACCTAGAGGGAGCACAGGAAGCTTGCTTAGGGTATGACGTATAGTTACTGCAGGTTTAGCATAAGACAGTTTTATGAAGCATGTGAATCCATCACAATTCAAATAATGTACTCCTTAGCATCTCCAAAGGGTCTCTGGCTATGCTGCTGCAAATGAAACATATTTTCTCACCTATATTTTTCTCCCGTTCTGCTTGCTGTTAACAGTATAACCTCTATTGATCCCAGCTCTACTGCCTCAAGTCCACACAAAGAGATGTATTTTTGTCTGCTAAAGAATCAGTAGAATAAAAAGAAGATTTCCCTGAATCTGGCCTGTCACCTCTCTTTCTCTCTGGTTTTAAGTCAAAGCCACACTTGAGTCATCATGCTGCTTACATACAGGTTAGAAGAATAAATAGCTTTTGCTATTCCTTAAGAAACAGAGCATGAATAAAGACAGGATAAATCAAACACTGCATGCCCTTGTTCTCAAGGAGAAAGTGATAACTCTTTTTGCAGGAAGATGTGGCTTAGATTGCTTGATGTCATATGAAATATGTAACCTGAGTCAGTACTGACTTCCGTAGAGCTGGCTGTGAAAATAACACTAATTCAGTACAATTGCAAACCAAAGCAGAGCGTTGCTGAGCTTGTAATTCAGATGAAACGTTCCAGTAGTGATAATACCACACACTGAAAGCAGAGCAACTTGCATAATAGTAAGAGAAGTATAAATACTAAAAAAAATTAGTAGTATTTTTGTATTGCATTTTCAAGTATTTTAAATTGTCTTGTTTAATGAGCTAACACAGTATACAACTCTGAATTGACTTTTGCTTTTTCCCTGAGATTTCAACTGCAAATGAGGCAATTTTTTTTCACTGAGCTGACTGTATGCCCAACCCAGATCATGCAGTTTTGCAGGTATACCTCGAGTCCTGCTTCAGACTGATAACTACTCATTGGAAACAAGTCCTTCCAGAAGGATCATCAGCCTTGATCTCCAAAACTCAAGTAACAGAGAATGACCCCTTAGAAAACCTTTCCAAACTTGTTAATTATCTTCATGTTTGATAACATATGAATATGGAACTGAGTCTGTAGCCAGTATTGGAGACTTTGGCCATGTACAAAGAACAAAACCCAGAGCAAGTCAAAATCATATTTTTACTTCAGTTCAGGTAATTCCTACTTTCTGTAGGATTACAGATATAGGAAATAAGTTCTAAAGTTCGAAATGTGGGAAAACGTTCTCTAAAGAATATTGCCAGCCCATAGTATCATAACATGTAGCCATATATATGTGAGTTTATAATTACAGTTAGTAGATGACAGTTTCATGTATCAACAAAGTCTTTTTTTTAAAGCTGGTGGGTTGCTCAGTAATAAAGTGAAGACCGCCAGCTGGATAAGGAAAATATTGCCAGAAATATCAAAGTATTTGTAAACAAAATAGGACTAATTAATTATAAAAGAAGTACTAATACAAAGTGCTAGCCTCATCTCCCTTTTCTCTATGTATCTTTAATCATAGAATTTAATTTTTCTTCCTTTGCTAAAGAAAGTGTGTAATTTTCTGCCAGTACTTTTGCAAGAGACATGAGTCCAAACTTACTACCTTAATTAAACTGAAGAGTCTTAACCATTCCTTATAAAAATCAAGGAAGTTCTTCAGATCTGTAGCATACACACAATTCAAAGATACATCCATTTTACGAACAAAAAATAGTTTGCTGCTGATTTCAAACCCTGTAATGACTAATAACTTCAGTAAAACAATAAAATCTCTTCCTTTTTTCATATAATGTAACTTTTCCTACCACTTCAAAACCCTGGGAGTTTGATAACTTTCAAAGATCTGTTAATCGTACTTCCTGCAATGCTCTGGTAGCAGTTTTTCCATATTTGGAAGATTCCTGTGAATATACAAACACTCTCAGCATTCCATATTCCTAGTTTAGCATTTTCATGTTCAAGGTGTTATTCCTATTATGCTGCTTTTTCTTTTCCCTCAAGTTTGAAGTAAAACAAACAAACAAACAAACAAAGAAACCCAAACAAACCAAAACTGATACACTATCCCTTCTAAATGGCAAGTGAAATACAGGAACTGATGCAACCTCATAATTTTTCAGGTTTTCAATACAGTTTTTAAAGTAGTCCACGTTATCAAAATAGCATGGGTTGGGCTCTAGTTTAACCTTTCAGGGTCTTGATGTAACAGCGTGCTGTGGAATGATAAAGCATCAAGAAGTCCTGCAGACACCTGTGGATCTCTGTAAGGGTGCAACAGTCTGTTCACTCATTATTAATTGCAGGATGAGTCTCTAAATTAATTTATCAAGCAGTTTAACTGGCAACAGCAATCACCACAAAACCTCAGTTATCAAACCCCTCCTTTCACATAAAGATTAAGAAAAGCTAAAGATCTGAAAATTATTCTCAATTGCAAGTAGAAGAATTGGTAACTAAAGAAAAACTTACAGGTATCAGAAATGACATTTAAGGCTGCACATATTTTTAAATGGCAAAAAAACCCCCCAATGTTAGCTAGGTTATCTATCCTACAGTCACAATCATTCTTCTATAAGTGAAATTTCTTATAATGAAGACATTTTAAGATAGCAATGTCTCTATAAAAATCTTTTTCCTCTGGAAAGAAGAAAGAAGATTTGGAATTGTCATCAATTGACTCCAATTAAAATTCCACACTACATTGCTTTGATATCAGTGCTATTTCCAAAGACTCTGATGTTGAAGTGAAAGAGCAACATCTTATTTTATTACCATGACACAAAGTGTCCCACATCTCCTGGGTTCTCACAATGGGATCCATAAATGTAGCTGATTTTTTTCTTTCTTAATAATAGAAAATGAAAGTATCAATGCAGCTGTCAAAGGTAACTAAAAAGAGGCTAAAATGAACCAGAGAACTAGACTGAGAAAGAAGAACCAGCTGAAAAAGTTGGCCTGATTATATTTAGCCTGGATGGATTGCTCATCTCCTTCTGTCAAAGAAACAAATAATATTTCACACTGATGTGGAAAAGATTTTAAAAAAAAGACAATAAACAAACAAAGCATTATTTCTACCTCTGCACGATGAGTTTCCTTTACTACTGCTCCTGTCCTTGTTTGCTTTCTGGGCTTACTAAGATGAAGAACTTGTGCCAGTGTAAATTTTTTTGAGTGGAGAAAAGTGACCTGGGTGTGAGTCCTCTACCCTGTGATTCAGTGCATTTTCTGTGATGCTGGAATTTGAAACAGATAATTAGGAATTTTCCATGGTTTAAAAATTTTATAATCATATGGGAGTGCACTTACATGATAACTTGCTGCAGTGTGGGTTTGCCATCCTGTATTTATAGTAGAGAGGTAGAAAAATTAGGTGTTAAATGTGACTACCCATAAGCATTATGTTAATTTTTCCATGTATTCTGTGAAAATGCTGCTGCAGCTGTGAACACCAGTTACATTATGTCAGGAACTCTGTTGGACTGGCTGTTTTCTATGTGGCAGAGGATAACGTTTTCTGTATTGTGATCTATCTGCTAAATAAGATGTTTCTTCTAAACGATGCATCTTTGTATTTTATTTTTGCTATTTATCTTTTCATGGACAGTATAGACAAATTTAGGGGGTTGGGGGAATGTCTGTGGAGTTATCTCTGTATGCACTTGCTTTGATGATTAGTCTGGCTGTTCAAGAGCTGTGAGCAGGCTGCTGCCTAGTCCTGAAGACTGGATCAGTGACAAATCAGCTGCTTTATTTCACTGGACTGTTTAGTATAAAGAGTTTCTTCTGATACTTCAGTATTTCTGTAAAAAAGAAAAGGCAACTGAAATCTATAGACAATTTTTCAAAAGATAAAAATGTGTCATGCTACTCATAAGACACTAACATATATTATAAAATACCAAATGCAGATATAATGAAACATTACAGTGGGATATAGAGACAAATGGTTGTTTTTAACCTATGCATATCACATGTTTCTCATTGCATCGAGGGGGTCAGCCTCGAAATCCTAGGCAAGGAATTCTGACTTCATGTCAGAGTTTTGTGCTTGTTCTCACATGTCTACTTAAAAATTATACAGTCAGTCTCTGCAAAAGCAGCTAAGCTGTGAATTCATCCCAGTGTCTCTGCTCTACTAACTGGAGATCTAGGAGGAAGGTAGAAGTTTTGCTAATAAGGAAACTCATACACCAGGAGACATTCGTGCCATCTTTTTCTGCTGCAAAGATGAACAGAGCTTTTTTCCTAAAGGGAGGTTGCCTTCTACGGGTTCTTTCTAGCCCCCAGGTGGACCACTTTCAGTTGACACAGACATTTAGAAATCCATCTGACCTGACAAAGGCTTTGCGCTCATAGCCTTGGTTGCAGATTTAGCAACCTGAACACCAGCATCTGCACAAGTGTTCTACCAGGAGCTATGGAGCATTGTGCTGAAATCTCAAAACCCAAAAAAGTTTGCTGAAGGATGTGACTTCGAGTTTTAGATGTGGCTCAGAGTTTTAAATGGATTTAAAACAAAGTAAAAGTGACAGAGCAGGAACGATTCATGTGATAAAATGCAGATGGCTACAGCTGAGCTAGTCACAGAGATCCTTTTTCACTGTCAGAGAAGAGATATGGACCTGCCTGATCTGGGTTGAAGTAAAAGCCTTTAGTTCTTCCTCATGGCTTTAAATGATCTGAAAACAAGTAGGTTAGAAGCCAATGTCTATGTTTTAGTAATCTAAAATTAAGCAATGTGAATGTCACCCATTCTGTCCCACCTACAGTAAATTCTAGTCTGCTCACCACACCTTTGGGCATCTCAGCCTTTCTGGGATGATGACTATTGCTGCAACAGCGGAGTCCCTCAAAATCCTTCCCTTTTGTAGTTGTCATATGGGAGTGAACAGTCTACTCCTTTGAAACAATTTAGTCATCAAAACAACCTATGTACATCTGGATAGATGAGGCATTTTCTGACTAACAGATTCTCCATTTTTTTTTTTCCCTCCAAGAACTTCTATGTGCAGTATAATTTTGTCTCCTTCTTTATTTCTTCTACAGATCTTCTAGATGCAGCCCCACTGTAAATTTGATAGTTTTCTAATATAAAATTATTGTATTATTACATATGGGTAATACAACTTCAGTTCAAGAAAGTATTGTGATTTCTCTCTTGGTTATCCACAAGCCAGAAAAAGTTTCATACTTCTTAGCAAATATATTTTCTACTTTTGAGTGAGTAGTCTATGGCATAGTTAATTGCAAGCAATTTAAATTCCTAATATACCATCGTACATAACATATTTTGCTTTCTTTTCACCTTTCCAATTATCTTTTTATACTTTATTAGTAAAGAAAATGTTGAGTGTCCCTACATTACTGGTTCCTCTCATACATTTTCAACCTCTGGGAGTAATTACTAATATTAAAATTATTAGGGAGTGAGCACAATATGTGTATAATTTTTGCAACATTTTTATTGCTTTTAAGATAAAAAAAGCCAACAGTAAACCTGTGTAAATTTGCTTCTCTTTTATATCTGTTTGCAAACTATTACATGCAGTTGCTATAAAATCTCTTTAAACCTATATTTTTTTGCCTACTTACCATCCATTGTTTTTAATATTATATCAGTTTATATTGCATTATCTCCAATTTTGAAAACAACTCTGGCAGCACTAAATAATAATTAGTAACTAGGACAATCTTTCTCACAACCTAGGACACAGAGGTTTGTTTTTTTTTAATATCTCTACTTAGACAAGAAAAGGAGCAGAGTCTTAATTTGTTTTCTCTGGTGTCCATTTGTTTGGAAGTTTTCTCTATAAGTACTCCCATAAGCAGCAGTGATGTCTCAGTGCACATAGGTCTTGTCACCATCTTTCCTTTTTACAAGCTTTATTTAGAGAAGCATATTTGAGCTGGTGTTAGGGAAACCTGATGGAATGCCTCTTCTTAGGATTATATATATATACATATATAAATAAATATCTGAGCTGTGTTCTTTGAGAGACTGTGAATTAAGTTCTTCTTCATTTTAACAATTTAACAATTAAGCAAGCATTTAACACAAATCTGTGTTTTCTCCCAACCAGGGCAGTGCAAAAAGCGTTGGAAAACATGTGCCTCTGAAGACAGTACTTTTAGAGAATGTAGTGATGGGATCTACCTTCCCCACAGCAGAGTTCCCATTTTAGCTTGTGAAAATTAGCAATTTGGAAAAGAACTTGTTCATTTATGATGAAAAAATTACTTGATACTGAGTATTCTTTTTAATCCCATATATTACCTCTATTTCTATAGCACTTAGTGTTTGTATCCATAAACATATACCTGTATTCATAAGAAACCTAGCCTTGCATAAACACAAGTTTAAAACAAATAAATCTCTCCTCCACCCTGAAATTTCTATATCAGAGTAGAAGGAAGGGCAGCAGATGAGTGCAAACAAAGGCATAGTAACACAAACTTTAAGGCTCTCTTGCTCAGGATCATAGACCTTAACAGAGGTTGAAGCACATTGGCAGCCTAACTCATGTCAGGCACTTCTAATGTATAAACATCACACTTAAGAGAGTATTTGCTGGAGAATAAGGAGGTATTTTTGTGACATGTCAACAGAGATCCTTCCAAGTATGGTGTGTAGAATAGGAGAAAGTAAGATGTCGTTTGACTTGCAAAAAGGCTGCAGCCAGTTTAGAACGTGTTGATCAGCACAAGGCTATTCCGCCTGTCCTATGAAATATTTAAAGTATGTTCTAATACACATAAATATGGCAGAGTTTGCAAAAGTATGTGCAAATCAGATGGTTCAGGATAAAAGCATATTGAGAGCTGAACAGGAATTTTTCGGTCCTTGATCGGAAGACCAAATCTTTTTGAAGGGAGGTGTTGAACTGATCTGTTATTATTTAAGTGCCGATAGGGAGAAAGATCACATTTGTGCTGATTTTTCTGCTGACATAAACAACAGATACCAAATTTTTTGAAAAGGCATCTATATTTAACAAGGCATTTAAAAAGAAGAGATGGAATACTTTGATCACATTATGTTGAGCTGACCTAGTTTTTCTCCTGGCTTTGGTCCACTCTGGTGCAGTGGTACCGCTGTCTGCCATTTGCATTTGGTTCTTATCACCCCAGTCCCAAAACAGCACAGAGCTCCCGGGAGGCAGCAGCTCCCTTCTCTGGCAGCACTGGGTGACTGGCTGAAGTAGAAGTTTTCTCTGTGATGTCTCTGTTCTTCTTGTCATGACCCTGCTGATGTTTCTTTCACGTTTCTTTCAGCACAAAAAAACTGCAAAAAAAAATGCACTGGGAAACCAGATGGACTTGTGAGTGAGACACATTATTTGAATTGTGCTCTTGCACTGTGCTCATGCCTCATTTAATTTGTACTGGTTAATTTAAGATAGCATACCTGGGAAAGGGAGAAAGCCACCAAATTTCCATGCTGAGCAAGACAACGACAGTCTTTGGCAGAGGGTAATTCTTCACCTGCATTTTGCACCTAAATAGTGTTTTCTATGCCACAAAGTTATATTTATAACTTCTCTATAATGTTTCTTAAACAACACAGAATTTGGAGAAATTCACTCATGTTCCTGGACTATCTGAAGCTACTGATGAGGAAAGATAAAATGAATGTATTTGTATTTTTAAAAATGTCTCCATTAAATCAACTCTGCAAAGGTTTTGCTTCTCAGGAGCTCAACACTCCAACAGAGCAATGGTTCCAGGGAGAAAAAAAGGTAGTTTTTCACATTTTGTCCTTGCTTATGTTTCAATTCTATTGCAGTGGCTGTTGCTAATTGCTAGATAATACAAGTCACTTGTCAGAAGTTTCTATAGCATGTTATTATCTCTTCAGAAAAAGGGAGATTAGTTTAGTACTTCAGCTACAGGACCTAGGCATGATTTCTTACAGAAAACATCATCATGCAGAGCACAAAGTTTTTCTATAAGGCCAGATAAGTATGGGAATTTTTATTTTGACTGTTAATATGCTATAGCATCATAATATAGATACAAAGTCTTCAGTGCTGGAACATTAGCTATAAAGTTATCAAATTCACAAGTTACAGATATTTGTTTTCTTTTATTTCAAATAAACTTCAAGACAATATTTTGTTTGTTCTTTTTAAAACGTTCATTTATGCAACAAAGGCTCTCCATTTTCTGATAATATCTGGTTACTAGATGAAGTTAATGTTTGAACAAAATTTCCTGCCAGACTCATAGTACACAACATTAAGTTACAAGCGACATGTAATTAGAGTGTGTCCTTCACCAGTAATGAAAGATTTCATGGATCATGAAGTCATAATAAAAGAGCAGTTGCCTGTGCTATTTATTTGGCAAGAATGAAGTTTTCTGCTATTTTTCCACATTTTGTAAACATTCAGTTAGTCTGGTCTCCAATTGAAAAAATCTGACTGCAGCACTAGAAAGGCAAAGTCCTGCCCTGTAGACTTTATAGTCTAAAAGGCAGAACACTACAAAGAGGATTAAAGCTTGCAGGCTTCTGTGTGAGTAACACTATGTTTCATGTCTTTAATAATGGTGACTTCTTTAGATTTCTATCTATCCATTTTTCCTGGTTTTTTATGTATCCTGAATCTTTTTGACTGCATCTCTCATTTACCTGTTCATTCTCTACTTCTAAGACCGACAATCTCCATGATGTATCCCTAGCTTTCCAAATTTCTTAACTCCCAACTTCCCTACCTTGTCCTGGTTTTTGAATAAAACAAAACCAAAACATGTCATTGGAGAGAGACCACAACATCAATTTTGATTGTGAACATGGAAAATGTATTTTTATCTAATAATTTAATTGAGTGTCTTTTCTTCACATGATAGCCATATGCCATGAAGAACACATGGCTTGGTTTTAGGGCAAAAGACATAGGAAGCAGAGAGGGGCTGTCCATAATGATGGAGGTTGTTTGTTGTCCTTAGGTTATATGATTCATTTCCCAGAGACCAAAAGAACCTGCAGTTTCCTCCTGGTATGCACTCCTGCAAAGGCAGATCACAGGCTGGCCATCTGATAGTGACATTACCGCAATGGCATGATAAACTACCTCTGTTCCCAAGTCTGAATGAGAGGCAGCCCTCAGAATGGCAAATCCAGAAAGAAACCATGAGCTTTGTACACAGGAGGTTTTATACTTTCTACTGTCATTTTTGTCCATCTTAATTCAATATCAGAATACATATAGGCTTTTATTTTTAAATTACAGATTCCTTTTTAAAATCAGCTCAGCAACTCAGCTGGAATAGATTTACTGGATATTTCAGCAACCAGCAACTCTCGTACCCGTGTTCACTGACAGACAGTCAGAAGAGCTTAGCACTGAAGATAAGATCTCTTTAGTCATTGCAGCCAGTTCTTTGCCCTTGCAGACAAATTCCCTTCATGAAATTCTTTAATTTAATTCTAAATATCTGAAACTGATTCATTCATGTTACTCTTTCTGGAAAGTTGTTCCAGATGGGTTTGTGGATAGATTTATTTCAGTAGCTTCAGTGTTAAAAAGTACTTTTTCAGTTTATTACCCCCAGTTGTTCTTGTACAAGCATTGTCCCTTAGCATAAACAGTTTTATTTGCTCTTAGCATTTAACTCAACAGTTATTTATTAGCAGCCATATATTTTCATAGCCTGCATTTTGCCAAACCAAACAAGCAAAGCCTTGTGCACTCTGGCTGATTCCAGTGGTGCTACTTTGCACCTTTTCCAAGCCAAAAGTCACTCTGCTTGAGCATTGGTGGCAAGTGTTATGTGTCATACTGAAGATGAGGTGTCATGAGCGCCTTCTACAACAGCAAATGTTGCCTGGTGTTGCATTTTATTGTTTCATAAACAAAAAATGAGCTATTGTTACATCTCCTCATGATAATTTTCATTCATTACCTTCTAACTCGCAGCACAAATTCCTCTTATGTGTCTTCAACTAGTTTTCTGAGGGCTATGTGTAGTCCATCAAGAGATGTAATTGCTTCCAGCAAGGAACAGAGCAGAATTTCCCTGTCTGTCTCCTTTTATTTGCTTCTAGGCAACAGACTTTGTCAGCAGTTGAAGTGAGATGCTTGAATTAAAGGTGATAGGTACAGATCTCTGTACATGCCACCTAGTTCATTCCCTGTGATCCTCATCACAGAATCACCGAATCAATTAGGTTGGAAAAGACCTCTGAGATCATTGAGTCAAACCTATGACCGAACACCAGCATGTCAACTAGACCATGGCACTGAGTACCATGTCCAGTCTTTCCTTAAACACTTTCAGGGATGGTGACTCCACCACCTCCCTGAGCAGCCCATTCCAATGTCTAATCACCCTTTCTGTGAAGAATTTCTTCTTGATGTCCAATCTAAATCTCCCCTGGTACAGCTTGAGACTAAGCCCTTTCATCCCCTCTCTGGGAGAAGAGACCAACCCCTCCTGGATACAACCTCTTTTCAAGTAGTTGTTGAGAAGGATGAGGTCTCCCCTGAGCCTCCTTTTCTCCAGGTAAAACAACCCCAGCTCCATCAACCACTCCTGGCTCCTGCTGTAAGTGGTGAGGATCCTCCTTGGCATCAGCTGCACCCCTTCGTTGTATGTGTGTTTCAGATCCTTCACCAACTCTGTTGTGCTTCTCTGGACATACTCCAGCACCTCAATGCCCTTCTTGTAGTGAGTGGCCCAGAACTGGACACAAAACTCAAAGTGTGTCTTCACCAGTGTCAAGTACAGGGGGACAATCCTGCTGGTCACACTGTTTCTGATACAGGCCAAGATGCCATTGGTCTTCTTGGCCACCTCTGCACACAGCTGGCTCATGTTCAGCTACTGTCGACTAGTGTCCCCAGGTCCTTTTCTGCTGGGCTGCTTTTCAGCCACATTCCCCCAGCCTGCAGAATTGCATGGGGTTGTTTTGGCCAAAGTGCAGGACTTGGCACTTGGTCTTCTTGAACCTGATACCATTGGTTTCAGCTCATATATCCAGCCTGTCCAGATCCCTCTGCAGAACCTTCCTGTCCTACAGCAGATCAACATTTCAGCCCAATTTGGTGTGATCTGCAAATTTGCTACTGGTAGACTCAATCTCCATGTGCAGATCTCATCAATAAAGATATTAAACAGGACTGAGCCCAACACTCATCCCTGGAAGACACCACTAGTATTTGGATGCCAACTGGATACAGCACCACTCACCACCACACTGTGGGCCAAGGCATCCAGCCAGTTCTTAATCCAGTGAAGGGTCAAAGCTGTGGGCTGCCAACTTTTCCAGAAGATTGCTGCGGAGACAGTGTCAAAGGCTTTGCTGAAGTCCAGGTAGACCACATCCACAGCCTTTCCCTCATCTGCTAGGTGGGTCACCTTGCCATAAAAGAAGATTAGAGTGGTCAGGCAGGACCTGCCCTTTCTAAACCCATTCTGTCTGTGTTTGATCCCTTGGTTGTCCTACATGTGCTGTGTGATTGCACTCAAGATGATCTGTTCCATAACCTTACCAGGTACTGAGGTCAGGCTGACAGGCTTGTCCTGGACCCTCCTTCCAGTCTTTCTTGTACATGGGCATCACATAGGTCAATTTTCAGTCATCTGTGACCTCCCCAGTTAGCCAGGACTGGTGATAAATTATGGAGAATAGCTTAACAAACTCTTCTGCCAGCTTTTTCATCACCTTAGAATGAATCCCATCCAGTCCCACAGATTTCAGAGCATCTAGGTGGCTTGGCAAGTCACTAGCTTCTTACTCCTGGCTCCTGCTGTAAGTGATGAGGATCCTCCTTGGCATCAGCTGCACCCCTTCATTTTATGTCACCAGCAAATTTGTCAGCTTAAGATATGCAGTTTGATTCATAGGAACAAAAATGATAAGGCTGAGATATAATCCACAGCAATGTCTGCAAGGATTCTCTTTGCAAACTCCCTTTCAACACTTACCTACTGCCACCTCCTCTTAACCCACCCCCTTAAAATCCTCCAGCTGTTTGTCCTGCAGTGACCAAGGACACGTTTTTCTGTCTTCTTGAGTATGGGTAGGACTTTTAGTACCCTCTGGACATGGGAGATATGGCTCTTCAGAGAATGGATATGAATCACAGGTAACACTATCCAGTACTTGTAATTTTGGGCAACAGCGTGTGAGATGTTTATTTCAGAAGGACTTGCAGAACAGCTGCTTCGCGTGCAACCATGCTATCTGTGCCAATCGTCCACAGAACGATTTCTTATAACAATGTTAAGATCTGCAGTAAAAGACAAAAAGTAGGTGAGTTTTAAGTGCAACAAAACATATCAGAGGAAACTACCAATGTCCTGGATTTTCCTTTTTGTTAAACATGGTAAACATTTGTTAAACAAGGTAAGCAATATAAAGTTAGAAAAACCTTACTGCAGAATCTGCAGGCTGATATGGCAGCTCTTACAAAGCTTTGGTCAAAATTCACTAATATCTTGGGGATTTGCCTCTGCCTAAGTTGAGATGATTTGCATTCCCTCTATCAGTCCTGCTTTGCCCCCAAATTCAACATCATTAACTGTATTGACAAGTGAAGCAAATGCTCATTTAGTTTTGAGAACCTTTCAAGATTATCTTTAATCTTGACCTTCTTCACAAATTTCTTTTTCCTTGCTTTATTTTAATTAAAATGTTTGAGAAATGTTTGCTACTATTTCAAATAACCTTTGAAAGCTCTAGCAGAGCTTGACTTGCTGTCCTCTTGAACTCATGATATATGGCTGTTTATTCTAGCATTTCAGTGGGAGTTGAATGCTAACCTCTTCTGGAAATCTAGCGCCAGGAATGAGTTTTAAGCTCATAAAAATTCTAGCCTGAATCCTTAAGTATTTTCAAAAGCATGCAAGAAATGAAGAAGGTTAATTATCAGTGACTTCATGTAAGTCATTTAGATATTTTTGAAATTCTTTTCAAGAGTGTAAAAAGTGTAAGTCACGTAATCCAAATCTTTTGTAGTTGCCTCATTTTGTGTACAGTGAAGAACTACTAATTCATACCTTCTGTATTTTCAATTGTAAAAATACTAAAATGTTTCAGAAACAGGTTTCCATTTTGCACTTATGCTCAGTATTAGTTCACTGCACATGTTCCTTATTTACCATTTCACACTTTTGTTTTCTGTTAATACAAAAATTACAACATATGAGCTTGTTACATTTTCACTTGCTGGTTTATCTAAAATCTTTTAACATTTGTTTTATTAGAAATTGGTAAAAATTCTAATATTTTAGAATCAAGAACTGAAAAGATTGAAGCTTACTACTAAATCTTTTCAGTGTTTGTGCAAACAATTGTAAAACTGTTCCGTCAAACTATTTTGAGGCATTTTGTAAACAGATGCTGTTTCATGATTCTACATTCTGGGTTATTACTGGTGAACTAGCTGCTAACACCCTGTCCCTTTCAATATAGGCAATATTTTTTACTTCTGTTTCATATATAAACACTGGCAGTAAACTGGAGATTTAAAATGCTTTTTAAAAAGAAGTATCTTGGTATTTATCATAGAGTATATACACCTTGAGGATTCTGACAGCTGGATAAACACCAAATAGACTTTTTCCTAAAATGCAATAACCTTATAGAAATTCGAAAGTGAGAATCTGACATACTCTCAAGGTTATATAAAGACAAAGCAATTAACTACCAAGATTATATACATAAAGGAAAGACTTCCTGGCTCTAGATGCAACCTTCATTTATTAGGATGAAGAGTAGAGATGACTATTCTGACAGTACCAACACATACACAAGAGATATGGATGCTAAAATATTACCCTTATGGCAGGAACAAATCATCACAGTTTAGGTCACTGATCCTCCACCCATTGGCATAGAACAAGAGCGAGAGAAGGGGGTACATCAGTTCAACAGCTTCCATATTGTCTAGGAGTCAAACTCAGGACTGGAATGGTTATTTTATTAAAAACTGGTCATTTCTGCACAAGCAGAGATAGTAAGTTTCCTGTACAGTTCTGGCTTTGTTTGGCATTACGTGAATATGACATATGAGAATGCTGCTCTGTGCTGCGTTTGGGAGGTGCCTTGTCATTCCCAAGCCATGGAATGTGTTTTGTGTGTGTCTATAGTCCTGACACTTCAGTCTGCTTGGTGAAGATACAGCATGCTTATCTGGCACATGACAGGAGTGGTTGTCCCTGCTTTGGCTGTCCTGTAGTCCTTGTGTAATGACTGCACTGATTTCCTTTAAGACACCCTACCCTGAGAGGTCTGCATCATGCTCTGTGTGGTGCCACTGGCATGCTCCATGCACGGGCGAGCGCGTCTGACACAACCAGTGTCAGACAGTCCTTTCTAACTTCACTGAGGTCCTTCTGCCTCCTGCTGCACTCAAAAGCTGGTGCCTGGTTTTTTTTTGGACTGGGGTTGTTTGGACCTTTGCCTCTCACAGCAAGTGGCAGAGATGGGCACTAAGATGCTGCCCCAAGCCCGAAGTCAGGGATCTCATCCCACTACTGGAAGTGGGATCCTCACCTGTGTGGGGTCTCCACCTCTATGGGGTATGGGATCCCCATCTGTGTGCCCGTCTCACCCTCCCCGAACTCCCACATGTCAGTGAAGGCCATGGTTGTGGTCCTACTCCATTTTACCTACACAGAGATGCAGCCTTGGCAGAGGGCTCTGAGGGACTGTTCTTTAGGTATAGGGCAACCAGACATATCCTCTTGTTCAGACTTACTCTCCTCAGTGCAAAGAGGTCACATTCTCAGATCTATGAAAATATCCAGTAATTGCCCAGCAACACCAGAACAACTCTTTCTGAGGCCCCTCTTCCTGGTCAAGAAGGTTGCTATGGTCCTGCATTGCACAGTCACTCTCTCTGATTCACTTAGTTAGATTAAGGTGAGAAAAATTCTCATTGGCTTGAATGTAACCAAAATACAAAGCCAAAACTCTATCTTTTAAAAACTTATTGTAGTGTTTTTGCTGAGCTCAGTAGTCTGGAGCAACAGCCAAGAAGGGATAGCAAGCAAAATACACCATTAACCCAGGTTATCTTCTGTATTAGAGAGGTCAGCTCTGGAAGGCTCATCCAACCTTCAAATCCCCAGACATGCAAAGCCACCAACAGCTGAGAGTGTAAGTTTGGAAACTTGCCATCTACACACATAGGCACAATTATTGACTCTGCATTTGCAAACGACACAACATACCTTGATGTGCAAACTTGGTAGCAAGGCAGCTGTAAACAGAAAGTGCTTCTTTGTGGCTTGATCCTTTGTCTTATGCTTGTAGGGTGTGATGTCTTGTGTCTCAGTGGCTTTGTAGCCAGGATGCTCAGCAAACCTGAGCAAGTATTGCTATCTGGTCACTGCATCACATTTGGCTACTGACAGGACAGAAAGGTGGTCTGAATCCAGTGGGGAATTTCTGGACTGAAGACAAAATCTCCTCAGACATAACTGATCTCCCTTTGTCAATCAAACAGTAATTAATGGTAATTAATACCTTTATTTTAAAAAGTAAGGAAAAGCTCTGTGAAGAACATGACTTTCAAACACTCAGAGTGACAAACTTGAGATTATCTCTAATGCCTGTGAAATCAGTGAGATCTGATGATTTTTCCTGGTTGAAAATTTAAATTTTAATACCTGCAAGTAGCCCCATGAACACCACTGAATTCAAGTAGTATCCCTCTCTTTCCTATGCCTGCACAGGAACTTGCAGTTTGGTACCGGCATAACTATTGGTCTTATTCTTTATTTTATGATCTAAAATTCTAGACACTTAATGCAATTGAAGTAAGTTTTGTTGTCTTGGTTGTCCAGTACCATGGAACTGTATTCCAATATTTTCATCTTATTAATTCAAAAATGTTTAGGAATGCAAAAAGCTTCCAATTTCTCTCATTTTTTCACTCTTCCAGCATGTGGCTAACAATATTTTTGCTATGAAACACTCATGAAAAGAAGGCAAACCAGCAATGGAATAAGTATTTCATTCCATCTGGTATTTTGCTCTGAAAAACTAATATGAACCACTGGAAAATGTTATGGTGTCTGACCTTACTGAATAGTAATTGACAATGCAAATACCTGTAATTTTCCTTAAGCATAGTAGGGAGAGAAAAAGTAAGGTATGCAGTCCTGCTCTGTAAACACATGAAGAAAACTGCCCCTGAAGCTGCCATTCCAATCTTGTTTTCTTTATCAATTCTGTTTTTGTTGGGATTATGCCTAAAGCATAATTGTTGTTTTTTAGTGACCATCCTGTCAGTTTTATGTGGAGACTCTAAACAGTGGTAAAAAATAATAAATTACTCTTAAAATACATCTCAAAGATCAGAAAATAATTTATTAATTTTAACAAGCCTTTCAGCCTCAGTTCCAAAGGAATAGGCTTATATTGCCTCCCGAATTTTAAGCCATGGTGAGGAATAGGTGTATCAGTAATTGAAGGTCTCAATGGCTGTCCCAGCAGAATGACAGCTCTAGCTTTTTTGTGTCTTTGCTGTGAAGTATTAGAAGGAAGGATGGAGAACCAGAGGAGAAGTGGTAGGGTCTATGCATGTGCTTCCCCAGTATTGCAAGACAGAAATGTGGCTCTAGAAGTTAACTGTGAAATATATCTTTATACCAGCCTCCTTTCCCTGCACATGGAGCCCAACATTCCTCATCTTGAGCTGGCTGTATGCAAGAAATTGGGAAGCATTTCAGCAAAAATATTGCAGTCTGAGAAATTCTTCTCAGTGATCAGATTACTTTTTCCCTTTCACCTTTCACTCGTTATTAGTGCTAGCATATGTGTTGACTATGGCATCTCCGACTTGCAGGATTTACAGAGTTATGTGAAACCTAGTATTGCCCTACTGAGTAATAACCCGATAAAATATCTCTCTGTTCTTTTCAAACCTAAGGCAAATACTTCTAGTGGCCTTTGTCCCATTCAGAGCCTGTGGCTTCATCTCTCTTAGGACTTTGGGTTAGAACAACAGTGTGAGCTTGAAGAGGAGTCCTGAGTATCCTCATTTCCCGTGTCTCAGAACTTGTAATACAGTTCAGGGGATTGGAATTGGATTTCTTTTGGAGGAAACTCAATGGAAAGCTCCCCTCCTGAGTGCATTCCATGCACTGCAATCACAAACATACGCAGACATAGGAAGCAAAGCCTGGCCCTTCAAACAACTTCAGGCTGCATGTTTCATGACCATGTTTGATCCAGGAGACCAAACTACATGTAAGTGGATAATATCCAAGACCCACAGGTTATATGGGATTAGAGGGCTCAGCACTTCCTCTTTTGATCTAATCCACCCCTTTAGTGTAAAATTAGGTGCTTGCATAGACATACCCTGAGTCTTACAGGTAGATTCCCCTCTTTTTAGAGGAGCCAGCATTTATATATATATATTCATATATATAAATACAATACTGAGTGTAAGTGCAGGGACTACCAGCAAAACTGAAATTAAATCTTTTTCTACTTCCTAAAAATACTGTAATTTTATCCATGGAAATTAAATGCTTAGAGAATACGATTTTCAGTGAGACTGTTATTCGCTCAGTTTTCCGGAGGGACTGATTGATGGTGAGTGGGTGGCAACTGAGTAACCAGCCAAGGTCACACACTGAGTCATTGCTTTTCCTAAAACTGCAGCTCAACGTCTTGCTGACTAGCAGTCCTCCTTAATGGAGGCAGCCTTCACCTGTTACAAATTACTGGAAATGGCCATATAACTACCAACCACTGAAGAAAAATGTAACAACATTGAATGGTGCCCATTGAATGGATCTAGTTTTCAGGTGAATGCTACACAAAGGCAAAAGTAATTCTGCCAACTGGATTACTGAAGGGTGTTTTCTCCTGTAACAATCACAGAAACATTATTTTGTTGGGCAATTTAACTTGCCCAAAGAATTTTTAGGATGCATTCTAAAATACTTTAAAAAATATTAAGAAGTATTTAAGACTGAAAAATATATCCCTGTGTTTTTCTTAGTTCTGAGCTATTTTGGTAAACATGAATGTTTAAGTTGCCCTGTGTACATTATAGTGTGTAGGGAAACAACTGTCTTTTATCTGTGCTGCTTGTCATGAAATTGTTTCTTAGTGGTGTCTCATCTCCTGCTGCCCAGGTATGCTGTTTTGCTCCATATGAAATCTGTGTGTGATGAAAATGACATTCTTTGCCATTCAGACAAGAATAATTTAAGTGTTTTTCTTTTCAGTCAGAATTACTGGAAATATTTCATGCCACTTAAGTCTTCCTTGTGCTCAGAATCATCAACTAAGTGGATGAGAAAAGGGTGGTGAAGCCTGTAAACATGTTAAGAGAAAATAATTATGAAATGCTCGACTATGTTGCTCAGTGGCAGTGAAAGTATACTTTGAAGGTAAGTATCGGCCTAAGGGTTCCAAAATCAGGGATAACGTAGAAAAAATGAAGTTATCTCTTTCAAAAGTAGAAGGGTAAAATGAAAATAAAAAGAACTTGACACAGCTTATAATTGTTTAGAATTTTAAAATTGTTGACAGAAAAAGCTCTTTCCTTGTTAAAAAAAAGCAAAAACCAAAAACTTGGTTCAAGCATAAAGTGGCCACTTTAAGTGTTTAAATATTAATATTACTTTTACCTGCATGATACACATTTTTTTTCCGTGACTAATTTAAAACAATGCTTTCAAATGCAAACATGCATGTAAACAATGTCTTTATGAAATTGACAAAATATGGTGTTGGGGCCCCAAATTCAGTCAATGACATTTGGACATGCTGACTATAAAACATCTATTTGCCTAGTACTCAAATCACTGCACTGTGATGGGTGGGTTGACCCACTGAGGTGGGTTGACCCTGACCAGACACCAGGTACTCACCAAAGCCAATCTGTCACTGCTCTCCTCAGATGGAGAGAGGAAGGAAAATATAACAAAAGGCTTACCAGTCAAGATAAGGGCAGGAAAATATGATTCACCAATTACCATACTGGGCAGAACTGGGGAAAATTAATTTAGTTTACTACCAATCAAGTCAGAGTAGGATAATGAGAAATAAAATCAAATCTTAAAATACCTTTCCCCCATCACTCCCTTCTCCACAGACTTAACTCCTAAATTCTCTATCTCCTCCCCACCAGCAGCCCAGGGAGACAGAGAGTAAGGACTGCAGTCAGTTCATCACATCTTGCCTCTGCTGCTCCTTCCTCTTTGGGGGAGGACTCCTCACATTCCTTCACTGCTCCAACCTGGGTCCCTCCCACAGGAGACAGCTCTCCATGAACTTCTCTGATGTGAGTCCTTCCCACAGGCTGCAACTCTTCGCTAACTGCTCCAAGCATGGATTGCATGGACTCCATGGAGTGCAGTCCTTCAGGAAAAACTGTTTCAGCATAAGTCCCTCACGCCGTCACAAGTCCTTCCAGCAAATCTGCTCCAGCATGGGCTCTGCTCCCCATGAGGCCACAAGCCCACCAGAAGCCTCCCCCAGTGCTTCCCATGGGGTCACAGCCTCCTTCAGGCATCCACTTGCTCCAGTGTGAGATCCTCCAGGGGCTGCAGGTGAATCTCTGCACCTCCATGGACCTCCATGGGCTGCAGGGACACAGCTGCCTCACCATGGTCTTCACCACAGGCTGCAGGAGAATCTCAGCTCCTCCTCCCGCTCCTTCTTCACCGACTTTGGTGTCTGCAGAGCTGTTTCTCTCGCATATTGTCCCAGCTTCTCTAGCTGTCTCCAGCTTCTGCCATTGCTGCTTTCCCTCCCTTTCTTCTGTCTGTCATCCCAGAGGTGCTACCACTGTCACAGATGGGCTTGGGCTTGGCCAGCAGTGGGTCTGTCTTGGAGCCAGCTGGCATCAGCTCAGCTGGACATGGGGGAAGCTTCTGGCATCTTCTCACAGAAGCCACCCCTGTAGCTTCGCCATTACCCAAATCTTGCTGTGCAAACCCAATACACATATAAAAAATCATTCACAAAGGAACAAGTTGTGCCTGACTGATTTTGAACACCTACCTAATATGCAAGTCCTTCCTAATATTGAACATCTGTTTTGTCAGTGTTCTGTTTTAAATTCAAATCACCAAGACATATTTTCTCAAAACAAGTATTCTAACTAATATCTCTCCTGTTTCCAAACGAGAACTAAGTATTTTCTTATTACTCCAAGTGATCTCTAATATGTCTTTGAAACAGATGATTTAATGTCGGCTATTATGTAAAGATTTATTTTTTTTTGCATCACTCCCTAAGTTTGCTTTGCATATTTCTAAGGAGAATTCTTATGCATAGAACAGTTTTCACAATTCAAGACACACTCTGTAAGTAACATTCCACTACAAACCAAACAAAATTTAGAAGAATATGATAACACAAGCTGTGCAGGAAAACCTACATAAGTTTCAGACTAGCCTGATCTAAGCAATCTTTCAGACACCACCATGGAGTGTTCCTAAACAGCTGTGAATGTGTGCAGCTTTATCAGTTTCAGCTAAAGCTAGTTAATCATTGTGAGACTATCCTCTTAGGAAAATGAAAACATAAAACCAGACTTTTTTTTTTTTTATTCCCCAAAGCTGAAGAGATCTCTCTACCTTCACAATCAAGAGAGGTATGGATACAGCTGCTTTACCAGGAAATCTTTGTACCTGATGTGAAGAGCTATGCATTCCCCTTGTTATTCACATCAGTGCTTCAGCTACTGAAGGTCTGGGGTGCTTTCAACTCATAGCAAATGTGTTGCTGTAATCAGAACTGCTTTGTGTGGACAATGAGTGGACTCAGATGCATCAGAGAAAAGCAAAAGTGAGGAGTCCAAGAATTTTAGATGCTGTCTGAGAATATCTCGCTAGTCATCTGCAGTCTAACGAATGCAAAAAACATCCTGCCTAGTGCATTTTGTTCTTTGCTGCAACCAAGAATCTAAATCTGTAACAGGATTCTTTACAGTGTTTACCAGAGCTTTTGGTTCCTTCCATCAAATAGATAAACTAAAAACTGATCCGATTAAGGAAGTACAGATAATTTATTCATTACTAGAGCTAATAAATAAGTTCATGCAGAGAGACAGCAATGAGAATCTCACTCCCTAAAAATATTTCAGTAGAGCAAAAGTAGCCTGTGATTTGTGTGGATGCAATAATCTGCCAAAACCAAGCAGATCAAACAACCAGTGAGAAGCAAGAAGTCTGCTTTAAGTGATTTTTTTCACTGGAGAGCTGTGATATAATCCTGCATCATGCTTAAAAGACTAGTAGTCTCATAAATCTGGAGCAAATTGGATCATTTACCAAACATGTATTTATTAGGTACAGCCTAATGGGATGCTCAGAAGAAAACCTGAAAATGCATTATTGTTGATGCAGTAGATAATGTTCAAAAATAGTTTAAATGAACCAAGTTGTTTGAAAAAGATGTATTCATATTCTGAGAGCTTTCCAGAGCTTTGTTCGTTCAAAGACAATAGTTGGCAGGCTGCCTAAGAAAGAGAATGTGATAAAGAGAAAACTATTATATCTGGCACTTCTTCTGCAGGAAACTGTAACTCTTATGTCTCATTTTTCTGCTCTGCTTGATAACGTAATAATTCTCATGAAAGTAATGCACAGAAATATAATGAAAAATGATATGATTGTGCAGTGAAAGATAAAGCAATTTGAATCTTGGTTGTTTCAGAGTACTGTACAGTGCTTTAGCGGTGTGCCTGTCCATTGAAGTCAACACAACCCATTGGCCTACGAGTATTCACACTACCTTGAAAATTGAGTTGAGCCCATTTGAGCCTTAGTCTCCGTCTACCTGGGCATATCTCAAGATGAGTCATTTCCACCTCTCTGCATGCATGGAGCAAGTGCCACAGAACTGCATCTAAATTTTACTTCTAATCACAGGCAAAGCCCATCTGAAAGGGAAGGGCATGTATTTGTGTGTGTGTTTGATACTCCCGTGTTTACAATTCAACTCTTTCCTTTAGCACAATAAATTTCTTCCACACCTGATTCTCTTTATAATATGAAATATGAACATATATGAAATGTTTCTAAACAATATAAAAATGCAATGTGCAACTGGGATTGGGCTATTATTATTAATGCTGTTGTTATTAATAAAACAACTATAGGCAACTGCCGGTTTACTTGTAGGCACCCCTAGGAATAATTAATTCAGAATTTATTCCATATTGTACCCAGATCACCAGCAGGGTGGGTTTTTTTAGTCACTATAGTAACTATCTTTTGAACAAACCAACCCTTGACCTGTCCCATTAGATGAGTACACTGAGCATTTGATTTACCTGATTTATTAAAAGAAAAACTGAGCAATTTTTTTCTTATGATATATCAGCAAGTAGCATTCAAATCTGGAAAATATCATCTAGTGTCATGATATCTCTACCTCTCAAAACACAGAAGCTTTTGGAAAGACTTGAAAGCCTCTGTACTAATAAGGATAGAGTGCTCTTTGCAGGAAAAGTGTCACTATGGGGTAACTCATCCTCCTGCATGCTTTGCAGTGGGATCTGCTGCCCAGTCTCCTCCTGTGAGTAAACACAGTACTCCCACTGGGTTGCAGGGCCGTGCGATTAGTGATGTGCTGCAGAAACAGAGAGAAACAGAAGGAAGTCTGAGAGCTGCAGAGTACTCCTGCCATAATGGAGCACAGGACTCAAGTTCAAGTGTCAAAGATTGATTTCATTTAGAGACATCTTCGCAGCACTCAGAATACAGAGCAGCCTCAGGGCAAAGCCCTTCAAAACAAGTGCTATCTGCCACTGCACCCAAACATTGCTCTTCAGGAGATAAACTGAGTGTCTGTATTTTTGTGACATTATAGCTACTAGATTCATTTTAAGTTAATATGGAAAGTTCTGAAAACCATAACAAGGTGAAAAGATCAAAGTCATTTAAAGGCATTCCTGATCCCATAAATAACAGTTTCTTTTACAGATAGATGGCACCTGGGACCTAAGTTAAAAAGATCAAATCAGCATCACTAATATATGACCTCAAGGAGCAACAACTCAAGAACATATCCTTGAGGGACTGATTCAAGGCTATAAGCAGCTTCAGATCACTGGTCTTTAAAAAATAGTTATTTTGTGTGGGCCTGATTAATAATACTTCAGCCAGGCCAAGGCCAGTTCTGGTACATATTTATCCTATTACTGTCAGTTATGCTGGCAAAAATGATGTTTAATAAAGCAATCAAATAAAGAAATATATTTTTCTATGAACATCTGTAATCTTAGGATCAAAAAATGTCAGTCATAAGGAGAGGCAAAGATAACGCAATGTGGAGACGTAAGTCAAAATCTTGGAACATTAAAAACACATTAGTAATTGTATTATCAGAGTAGTAAATTATAGTACGGAAGCCCTTTACAACTGCCAGTAGAAAAGAGAGAGAACATTGCAACAGAAACAACAGCCTGACCTGGGACAGCACACCCAGCAGCATCAGCTGGAAGAGTAAATAGGACAACTAGGAAATGACAGTTATATGAGCAACTTTATTTTAAGGTTTAAGGCTAAAGACATTTTCTTTTAATAGAGGTAAAGATTGAAAAAAAACATCTCCTTGTTTTAGAGGAAAGGTAAATTCTGTATATTAATGACTAGGAGTTACAAAAAACTTCTCACTGAATAAGGAGCTCTTAGTCATAAAGTTAGTAAGAGTTGTGGAATCCAGCTTCATGTAAAGCAGAGGAATCATCCTAAAAACTATTACAATTATAATGAAATGTCGAGTTGCAGATCAAACGAGCTTCTCATTAAAAGCCATGAATCAAAGAAGCATTAAAGCAAAGACAGATTTGATAATCTGATACAGATACCGAAATAGATATTGGGCTAATTAAAATGTTCACTATAATACAGACTATTTTAGATATAAAAATGTTATCATAAGCTGCCAAAAATAAAGATTTGAAAAACTGATAAAGCAATTCCCTAAGAGACACAAATCTCCCACAGTCTCTTTGTAGGGTTTTGAGGTTTGCTTCAAAACCTTCATACTGTTTAGAACAGAATAAGAAGCTGCTTGGAAAAAGATGTTTATTACAAATATTGGTTTCAGAAAATCATAAAGTGGTACAGTTGGAAGGGACGTCTTGAGATTGCCTAGACTGGAGTACAGTCAGCTAGACTAGGTTGCCCAGGGCTGTGTCTGGTTGAGTTTTGAATATCTCTACAGATGGAGACAGCACAACCTCTCTGGGCAACCTGTTCCAAAGCTTAATCATCCTTATAGTAAAAAACCAAACCAACCAACCAAACAAACAAAAAAACAAAACCCAAGTTTTCCTCTATTTGGATAGAATGTAATGTGTTGTAATTTATGTCCATCTCCTCTAGTCCTCTCACTGGGCGCTACTGACAAAATTCCAGCTCCCTTAATTCCCTCTCCAGAGCTATTAATACACATTGGTAAGATCACCCTAGCCTTCTCTTCTCTGTGGTTCCTTTTAAGCTCAGCACAAGAAAATATTTTTTTTTTTTTTGTAATTCAGTAGGACATAGGGTAAATCTCACAAAGTGTTCTGGAGTTAAAATACTTGGAAATTAGGCCCCCCACTCCAGGTTTTTGAGCCAAATGGAATTCCCAGTTTGTTCCATCCCATATCTTATGAGGCATTTTGAGAAATCTTTGAGAAACCTTTTGCTCTTGGGTCTTTAATTGTAATAAATTGCTAATGAAAAGCTGTGAGCATAGTTAACTTCAAGAGTTAGTTTCCTTTGCTGAAGAGAGGATCACAAATAGTGTCTCTTTATAGTGCTGTGTCTGTCAGCAGAGCAACATTCTGCCCTGAAATTCTTACACAGATCTAAATACATATGGCTATAAATAAACTAGGTTATAAGCTAATTTACCATAGCTTGGCCTTCAATTGTACTCCCACAAAAAAAAAATCTAGTATCAGTCATACTGCCCTGTATAGTATGAAGGTACAATTTACATTTTGTTCTGTAGATCACAGACTGGCAGTTGTATCACATTTAAATTCCAACATTTACGTCCTCAAATAACTGCTTGAAAAGTGATACGTGCAATTAATTTTAAGCCTTGCAAATGTTTAGGATCCATGTGGCCATTTTCCTAGTGCAGCCCTGAGCTGAACCAGCTCCTAGTTCACAGGAGAACTGAAGGAGGGAGGGCTGTCCACAGGGACACAGATGCTCTCCAGAGGGTCTTGTATCCTGAGGATCTCCCTTGCAGCCGATCCCACTAAAAGACAAAGTATATAGTCAAGTGCCCTCTACTGTTAAATGTTGTGTGAGGGCCATGTCCAAAAAAGTGATGCAATGCCCCTGAACCCTTTTATAATTTTGGAGGTGCCTTGGGCACCAACAAAAGACACCTGTTCATGGTCCTTTTAATAAGTAGTAGTTCATTGTCACTTGAAATTAGTCTTGATTTGAAAATTGAGAATTAGTAGGAAAAAAGTGAAGTATACTAGCCCTCTTCAGTGATTAGAAAGCAATTAATAATTCTGCAGATCTCTGTGCTGGACACATGCTGAGTTTTCTCTGTTTTCATAAGAAGGAAAGAAGTAGTGAACATCCTGATGAAAATATGAAGCAGTATGTGTTATGTTGCCAGACATTCTGGAAATATACTTTTTTTGGAGAATTTACCTGACAGTTTATTCAGCTGCTTTCCTGGCAAGAAGAATGTGATGATGATATTTCAAAGGGGCTGAAAAACAGTCAGAGCAGCTTCACATAGCTGAGTATTCAAAACGAGATAATAGAAATCTTGGCATTTAAATTTGTGAGCATATTCATTGTTTTTATTTTTAACTTCATTATTAGGTGTTCATTTTAAAATCTATGTTCTCTTGAAGTAAACAATGGCAGTAAGATCCCTCCAACAAAATAATTAATAGTTTGATTTCTTTAAAATCAAACTTCGTATTCTCTACCTTATCTGATTCACAGTTTAAAAGTAGCTATCAGATCATTTGAGTGAAGGCGTTCTTGTTTTAGCTAAAAGTAGTAACTACAATGAAGGTAAAAGAGTCAAAGATAGTAATACTCAGAAACAAAGTAGAATATCTATTTTGAAAAAAATGAAGGACTTAGGAACACTGAATACATTCTTCTATATACCTACACACTTATGTAGGCAACAAACAGTTTCATAATTATTAGAAATAGTAGACTGTAACTTAGTACATTAGTTATGATGTCTCTCAGTATGAATAGCTTGCATCAACTATAGAAATACCAGGGAAGACTATCCAGGGAATAGAAATCACATTAATTAAATGTGAAGATGATACCAATCTCAGAGCTTTTCTTAATATTAGAGAAGAAAGCAAAAATGACATGAGAATACAGAAGTATTAATATGTTCAGTAAATGACAATTCAGAATTCCTATTGGAGAAAGGTAAGCTAATAGATCTTCTTGAAAGTCATCTGTGATAATCAATATGAGAGAAATATGAAAAGCAGAGAAAATGATATGTTAATTTGTAACAAGGCACAACAAGAAAATAGATGAAAACTGCCTGTGCAGCTGCATTAAGCCTGCAGTAAGCTGCATGATATCATGCTACATAAATCTATCGGAGCAGTTCCCAAAATATCACTCTTATTTTAGAGGCTCTCTTTAAATGAGTAAAGTAAACAAACCGAAAAGCAGTTCAGAAACAACTGTGAGGAAAGACTCTTTTAACAGGAGCTACTGAAAGACCTTCCTATGCTCTTTCTGACCAGGTGGTTACTGAAGCAGGGTCTGCAGTGCTGTGTTAGTAAAGCCAAGCAAGGTCATTGTAAGATGTGTGTGTATCTGGGCATGTGGTTTTATAAACACTGCAGACAGCCCTACGTGCAAAACATACCCTTCGTTTCTTGCACAGTATCAATTTCTTTTCCAGTTCCATGTACTTGGTGCAGATAGACAAGCCGGCAAGTTGAATGCGGCACATGGTGTTGCAGAGGGCAGGACCCAGCACCACTCTCACCAAGGAGAGTGTAAGGAAGGCATTAAAGACTGTGTGAGATTTAACAGGTACGGGAGGCTTTGCTACAAACTGCTTAACCTGGTAAGACCAGCTCTCAACTGATGAAGGGCACAAATCCTGCTCTGATTTACAAAAACTAAGATGGGGTTGAGGCAGAATCTGAGATTTTCTGACCTGGTAAGCCTTTAACAACTGAGTACTGGGAAGCACTCTGAGTTCTGTAAGGAAAGTGAAGGGTTTTTTTTTCAAATGGATATGTGAGAAAAAAAAGAAAAGCAACAAATATGAAAGGGAAAATATATATTGGGGAGTCAAAACTGGGATCTAATATACTGTAGATGGCACTAAACCCCATAGTTTGAAATTTTCAAACAGTCGTGAGAGATCAGATCCAATGGTGCTAATGGAATGCTGTTGATAATCATTGGTGTCCAAATTTAATGTCAATACCTACTCTTTGTAAAACGAATATCCTGAATCATCACATTATTGTTGGTATTGGTATAGTAAGATTCTGATTCAACATTATTATTAAACAGACAGTGGATAGTGAGCCTAAAGTACAATCATAATACTTAAACTACTCAAGTATGTACCAGTAAAGTTGATGTCATGTTTTATAGTAGCACTTTGGACCTTATGCATTGGGTCTGACTGAGATGGAGTTAATTTTCCCCATAGCAGCCCTCACAGTGCTGTGCTTTGCAGTGATAGCTAGAAAGCTCTTCATAACACGTGTGTTTTGGCTACTGCTGATTGGTGCTGGCACACCACCAGTGCTGTGTCTCCAACATTCCCTCCTCACTAGCAGGGTAAGGGTGGGAAAGACTTTGGGAGGGGACCTAGCCAGGAAGCTGACCCAAACTGAGAAAAGGGATATTACATACCATATGACATTTCTGCAGCAATTAAAAGCTAAGAAAAGCGGGGGGGGAAGGAAGAGGGAGACATTTATTACAATGCTTGTCTTCCAGAGAAAGACAGATACTGGTGGACAGAAATATTTCTAAAAGTATAGTTTGGATTTATTTAAATAATTTCCAAATAGTATGAAATATATAATACTAATTTGTTTTTACAGTTCTAGAAGGAATTTCACCCTAAAATAAAACATGTGAAATAAAGACTATACATATTATAAGAGATGCCAGTTTTGAATGAAAAATATTCAGAGCTGTCTTGTGTTA
Organism: Sclerurus mexicanus; assembly: GCA_013396755.1. Classification (NCBI taxonomy): domain Eukaryota; kingdom Metazoa; phylum Chordata; class Aves; order Passeriformes; family Furnariidae; genus Sclerurus; species Sclerurus mexicanus. The sequence goes on from VWZF01001378.1 coordinate 1,496,153, forward strand.
TATGTTTAAAATTGTTTAATTGTTTTGTGCATAAACTTCTAAATAAACAGCAAATTAGAGAGACATGGCTATGGGTTATAACAGATTGAGTCTGTACTAACTTTTAGAAAGGATAGTCCTAAAACATCTGTTGAAAGAAATTGTGGACAGTTTCTCTACTAGGCTGCTCCATGGTAACCATGGAAACTGCAGACTTGCCCAGGACATAAAAGAGAACTATATTGCATTGGACACATTTATTTGTTTAGATTCGAAGTTTTACAGCAATGAAAGTCGTATAACATTGCACGGTGAACTCCATATTGCAGCAATACTCCTTGGAAATAAGGAACTCTGTAAATCTCTGGTGATCTGGTACAACAACAGCTGTTACTGCTGTCAGGTCTGTGTTCCTGTGAAGCAGAAAGTCATTACAGATCAATAAATCAGACTTCTGAGGATATACTGGAAGATGATGGCATCACATCTCTCTCTTCCAGCCTTGCAGTGAAGACAGAAGCAGTGAAGACAGATACACTGAACACAGGGGCTGTCCAAGCAGCCACTTGTAACTGCGGAGATGCACAAGAGAAGTAGACCTCAAGCACTCATCCCCTCTTTATGAAAATGGTGTGTCTCACTCAAGAATTATTAGCTCATAAAGACAGCACACACCCCCGCTGTCTGGAAACACAGACTCACATCTATGCTATAGGTACTACTATGGTACACAATGATTCCGCTTTGCTTCAGGGTAAAGATTACACAAAGTGCAAGGTAGTGAAGAACTGGCCAGCTGAAATTCAACATGCTAAGAAGGCTGTTCCTAAAAAAGGGAAGAAAAGTTAAAAAATAATTTAACAGTTTTGTCTGAGAATTGCTCTCTGTAATGTTCAGTGATGAGGCAGTTCCACAAATGTTTTTTTCCAAATAACTTCATAGCAAAAAGGGATACTGTTTTAATTATCATTTTCCAATATCATTTAGAAAAAAAAATACTTAAAAGGAGGTATTTTAAGAATTTTGGGTTAAGTGTTATTTATACATGTACACCCCACTATTAGATTGCTAGATAATTGCCAACATTCACCCTCAAATCCTGAATGTATTAAGGATTATTGAAATTATTTGAGTGTTTACTTAGGGAATGAAAATTTAGTATTTTTTCTTAACTTAAACAACTTTTGAATACACTGTAGAGAGAACAATATTTATTCCCTGGGGACTAAAAAGGACTAACTGGTGCTGTGCAGGTTTTTAATCTACTATGTGCCCTATGCATTACAGATCAAACCAAAGGTATTTTGAAGTGGAAACACTGCTTGGGTTACTTGAAGCATCCTCTACTGCTTCAGGCAACAGGTGATCAGATGAGCTGCATAGGCAACAGAATTTGCAGCTCTGTGACCAAACGGAGCAACAATAACAACAACAACCGTAGACAAAAACCCTCAAGCAAACAACCAACCAAAAACACCACAAAAAAACCCAACCGACAAAAAAAATTACTTCAGAAATGAAGTAAACCTCTTTAGCCTAAAGTTCTTGTCTTTAAAGATAGTTTCTGAGTCATGTTGATTTCAAAACTGGAAACATTATACAAAACAAAATAGCTAAGGTTTTTAAAGGTTCTATTTTACCTTTTTATTTACCTGAAAATATTAAAATTATACTATTTGTAGCATGAGCAGTTTTGGATATGCTTTGTATAATTGTACAAAACTGTTAGTTGTGTACTTCATAACGTGTTTTGCTGAGGTCTGTTGAGCACTTTGCAATATCACAAAAATTTTTACACAGAGCACAGAATTGTAAGGTATTAGTTTCAAAGAAGCAAATTTGTTTCCTTGATGTAATTCTGCACTGAACGGTTGTTTGGTGTTTGTTTGTTTTTTATCTTCATTAAATATTAAGGACATTAATTTGTAAAATAAAATCCTATCCTGTTTTATCAGCAACATTACTTTTCTTCCTTTTAAATTCCAGCTTTTCAAAATACAATGTTGCAAAGTGGTGCAGGGAACACCTTTCCACTTAGTGGGGTAGCTTCATGTTCGTTTCCAACCATTTTCATCCTTCTTGTATTTCAAGTAAAACGATATTTCATACCATTAATTATGAAATGCATTTATAAACAGAGAAACAATATTGGTGCGGGCAACTTATTAATGCCTTGAAGAGTTTCAGTCTAATCTTCAAAATCTTATCCCAGCAAATATTTCTTAGCTTTAACGTGAGTTTGGCTTGAATACGAATTTGGGCAAGGGTCCAAGGAGGAGGAAAGAAAGGGTGAACTTTCTGCTATTATGGAGTGCAAGAATGAAAATTAATAAAATTGTCTGGAAAGCTGCCAATACAGTGAGAGATGTATTTATTAATCTTGAATAACTTTGAAAGAAAACAAAATAAATACAAAATAAATAACAACTTTGTCAAAGAGCAAACATACAGAATCTCAACTTGAAAAATAAATTAAAGTTGTACTTAAATTTCAGATATGACAGATAAATGGAATCTTTCATCGCACTTGACAAACAAAGTTCTTTTGTTATTTAGGGTCTTTTAGGTAATTTGAGAAAAAGAATAAACGCGTGCTCTAAAGAGCTAAGACAAAAGAGAAATATTTTGTGAAGATTGTAGAAAGTAATTAAATGCCAACTCCCTTGGCAATTAGCAGTATGAAAACTCTGTAAACATGCTGTTAGGATTATGGGATTATTATAATTTACTAGCTCAATGCTTTCCTTTGTCTTTACATGCAGGAAAAGCATTTGACAAGGTTGAGTGGTCAGTTTATAATCAAGTAAATATTTTTAAAGTGTTTCAAGGATACAGAAGTGCAAAATGAGTTTTAAAAGGCAGTGGCCTTGGCAAGTTTTCCAAAGAAATATTCTTTCAAAGTCAAATATTTCAGAACTTCACAGCTGGTTAGAGAGTTGTATTTCATTCCATTTCCTCTATCGACTCGTGTTTTCCAAAGCAATCATAGCAAATATAAAGAGTTGTTCAGAAGCTCTTGATGTCTATAAGGACCATTTACATTGTGAGTTCTTTTACTATGAGGATGTACATTATATAAGGTAATTTAAATTGCAGTATGTGAGCTGAAATCATATTAAAACTATGAAAAACATATGAACTGTACTTGTCAGAGGACAGGAACGTACCTGTAACAGAGCTGCTAAAGAACTGAACATCAGTAAGCCCCACCATGCCAGGCAACCAAGTCTTTGCTGGGATGACCTACAGGGTGGGAACTTTGATGATTCTGGCCCTCATTCAGAGTATAACTGGTTGATTTATTGGTATTAGGGAAAGTGGGAAAAATCTTGATTGATCATCAGTCCTGTTCTCATCAGGCATTAGGGGGCAAAGAAACAATAAACTGAATTAAATTCTCTGCTGCTTCTCATGAGAGGGAGAGCACAGGATGTACAGTTTGTGGGGTGGGGGGTCTTTAAGGAAAGGGATGTTTAAGGAAACCATCTAGAGCAGATTAGGTGAATCATGTGGGAACACAATACTGCATATATCAACATGATACTGCCCAGATGTCGACAGAACTTCTACCTACCCTGTTGGCAAATCTAATACACTGATAGGGTTGTGTAAAGAGTTGGATTAGAAGACAGTATCTGGACCATTTATTTTAGCTGTGGACTCCACTTCTCTTTATTGTTTAGTTTTTCAAGGAAATTTATGGTCGTAAGTATTTAGTGTAGTTTTATTTTAAAAGCTTCATTAAGTTCTATTATAACTGAGAATATTGGCAGAGAAAAAGAAAAATTAGTCCTAAATTACTATTATGATGTATTTAGTATTGACATATTTAAATTTTTGCAGCACTTGTTACAGATTAAAATAATTTATTTTCACTAAACTGGAAGCTGAAGTAGTGTGTGATTCCTGAGATTTGGGATTGTCTTTGGCTTGTATATGTCATTCTCTTTGTGAGTAAACGAGAGCATCCCATTGTGTTGCTCATAAATATGCCGTTGTGATATACAGTAGACTTTAAGTCTCTGAATGCAGCAACACGTCCATGTCTTTTTCTTAATCATGAACTGAAATTAAACTTGTTCAGCTCATCTCTTAGCATAATAGAGGCATCCTCCCCTCTAATTGCAGACAAAAAAAGATTCAAAACATCTCCCTTGCTTAAAAGACTCTATTATGTTTTTCAAGGTGTATTAAATTGAATAAGGGTTATGTCAAGTGATTTTTCACTCTCAGCAAGCCAGCATGGGAGGAACAGTAGATTTATTCAGGGTATTTTTCCAGTCAGTGTATTTACGGCCTCTACATTTATTTGAGATAAAGCTAAGCCAATTCCTAAAGGCTTTTTGTTTTTTTAAAAAATGATTTACAGCAGAGCCCTCCTGCATATTTTCATATTTCCTCTCTTAATTTCTTTGTCTCCATCTCTTCATTGAAAAATCATCTCCAGGTGGGTGGACCTGGTTCCTCTGAGAACATCTTTGAGTTTTTTCATGTTCCTTCAGAGGACACAGGTGCTATGTTTGCGGCAGCATCTGCTTTTGGCTTGCATTTGCCTTTTATTCCAGCAGGTGAGGATTTTTTCACTGCCACAGCTGAGCATTTCTGCACAGTTGTGCATGTTGAGGAATGCCAGGTGATGGGAGGTGGTATGAAAGTCTGTGATGACACAGTGTAGGGGCTTCAGTGCAGAACTAGGTCAAATGCCATCCTAGGCTCTGATTCCAGGGGCTGTAGGCAGAGTTAGGTTGGAGTCATGCCTATAATGCTGGAAAAGCAGCAGAGGTTATTTAGATACATTCACTATAAAAGCCAAAGACAGTACAGAGAGTAAGGGACAGAGAAGTACCTGTGCTGCTCCATCTAGTCCCCCAATCTAAGGCTTTAATGATTTTCTCTCAATACTAAATGAGAGTATTGATTGATTGTGACTTTCAAAAAAAACCCCAAAAAACCACAATAAAAGCCCAAAAAACCCCAACCAAAAAACAACAAAACAGAGAAAATCGCTATTACCTTTCTAATAACCTTGTAACTCTGCTATTTGCTGCTTCTTGCAGTTAACTGGCATTATTATTCCAAGTTACATTATGTACCAGGTTTCCATTGGTATGTCTTTTCAGTGAGGCTTACATATACTGCGAAATTACAACTGCAGTGACAGACCCATAACATACTTCCGGAGTAGATTCTGTCTCCATGGACAAGTTTGCAGAGCAAGTACTAGCTCAGGTTGAGCATCAAAAGAGTCATGGGTGAGAATTTACATTATATACAGAATACATTACCAGCATTGTTTCAACTTTTTGGGGGTGAGAAGGTCTCCCTGAAAGGGAGCAACAAGGCAGGTTGGGATGCATTCATGGGCCGTCTGGTAATTCCTCTTTGCCTATATATCTATTTTGATTTGTCATGGGAGAGGTTCAGAATGTACACAGGGAGAAACTTCTTCCCCATGAGGACAGTTACACCTTGACACAGGTTTCCTAGAGAAAGTTTTACAGTCTAGGCCTTTGTGGCATTTTCCAGACCTGTCTCTTCCAGCCTAGATTGTCCTGTGATCCTGCAGAAAGGGAGGAACTGCTTTTTGCCAGTCAGAATGCTGGAGGAGCTTTAAGTCAAGATTTTTCTTCTTATATGTATGGATACACAGGTAATATAAACACCATTCCTCAAAGAATTGCTTTATAGTGTAAACACTGATGCAACATACAGTAAAAATCAACTACTGGATATATTTATGGTGAACTGGTAACATAACCAAGATTACTCAAAGAAATAACTTTTCCTGTATTTCCCTTTCTCGGCACAATAGGCTGATATTACTATGCAATTTCACAGTAAATCTGAGTAATAGTCTTGCTAGCAGGCAGCTGAAGGTCTAGAAAATTTCAGGCTCTGAGTGATGTGTATATTTCTATATTCACAGCTATAATACTGTAAAGTTCACATTTACACTGAGCTAAATGAACAACCAAAGTTGTCAGCCCTTGTGCAGCAGAAAAGTGTAAAGCTGAGAGTGACTGTAGCTAAACATGAAAGACCTGCTAGGTGATGTGGTGTTGTCTAGGTATAGCAATGCTACTTACGGCAGTAGACCAGGTGGCTAAGAAAGAACAAAAAGAGGGAGTAGCCTTGAGAAAAGTCTTTCTTCAGGATTTTCTCAGAGAGTTCTGAATCCAGGGCACTTACACAGAAAAAGTCACCTTTGTCCATGCTTCTAAACCTTAAGGATAAGAACATGCTTAGATATTCTGCTAGATCAGGACTGGATTAACTGTAACACTTTCAGTCTGATCTCACTGGAATCTGAATGAGTGTTATCTCCATCATTTCAGAATTGATTCAGCCCATTGTGAGTCTCTACCAACGTGGCTATATCAGGAAATAAAGCACATTATGCTCAATAAACCAGCAAGGAAGTTCTTCATCGCAGACACTGAAATGTGAGGCCCACAAAAGCTCACAAGAGCAATAGATTTTAATTATGTGAACACTTTATGTTCTGTATGACATGAACCATACAAAATCTTTCTGAAATCTAGCTTAATTCCAATGTATTATTAATCAGGTTTTCCTTTTGTCTGGAAATTTTGCAATAACATTGGCTGAAAAGGCTGGACATTATGGCCTCACAATGCATGTGGAGAATAGCAGCACCACTCTTACAAGGGAAGCGTTACCCATTGTCTTGCATATAACCCTACCAAAACACTTTGGAAACCTGATGATGAGAAGATTGCATGTATGTATCTGATAAGAATTATGCCTCTATTAATAATTGCCCCTACACACTGCATTTCCAAACCAAAGATTAAACCCCTTACAGTTTAATTTTTATCTGATGGACTAGCATATTACCAATTTGCACACCAGGCACAGTACCACAATCTTGATTTTGTGAGCTGTGAATGTCCTATAAGTCCTGTTGAAGTCAATGGAAATTGAGAACCCTCAGCATAACAGAGGATCAGGCTGTATAGAGGGTACAGTATAATGTAACTCCTCTATACTAATTTCTTTGTTGTTCTGTTAATAGAAAGCTTTTTCTTTTCATTTCTTATCAGTTCTTTGCTGGATCCAATTTTGTCTCTCTCGATTGTGAGCAAAATTCTGTGCTGACACAAATGGGTACATCTTCTTTCATTGATGTTGTGCTTATCTGCACCACCAAATCATTGACCCCGACCTCAAGAACAATAATAATTCCATTATATGGATAGTCTGTATTATTTTGCTCCCAAATATGTGAATAGTGAACTAAGAAGCACCTACTTTAATTTTGTGACTTGTGGCACACTCTTTCTGTTCCTGCTGAACTGGTTGCTCTGGTACTGCTAAAGGAGCAAGCAGGCAGGGTGAAATGATGAGCTTGGTATGGGGTAGGCCACCAAGAGTGGCCAGGTACACACTTGTCATGGGCAAACCTCGAGCCCCAAGCTGAGTGACAGTGGCACACAGAAAAGAAGTAGATGTAACTGCAAGACCAGTTTCCTCACAGCCCCGGCAAATGCTGTGGGGCCTCTCTCACCCCAGGAGAGCGTGTTGTAGGCAGGTACAGACTCAGTTCTGCCAGGTACAACTACATTAATGGCAAAAATGAGAAGAAATTCAGATTAATTTCTGTGCAATGTGCTTGCTGTCTTGAGGATCCAACATGTAAGACACCTTGTAACAACAAACCCAAAAAGTATTAGCTTGTGAGCTTCCGAGTAGATTCCTGGTCACACAGGATAAGACAGAAGGGGAACACGTGGCTGTCCTGCATCAGTGTCTCAGCACAGCAAGACAAGGAGATGGTTTTCATTCCTTTATTTTAGCCATGCCAAGAGAAATTCAACTAGTAAGGTGGACCTCAGAAACTCAGACAAGGACAGGGAATAGCAATGGATGTCTAAGAACAGCAAAATTACTCCTCTGTAGCACAATTAATTGTTTTGTTCTCAATATTCTTCCTGAAACTGCTTACAAACCCATGCTATTCATTGTCCTGCTTTCATTTTTAAATACTGGAATTTTAGGTTGTGGAAAACCACTTGAAATAATACTTGTTATCTCTACTTCTTGCTGACACTGAAAAGATAACATTTATCTAATAACATGTTAATATATTTGAAGAATCCATTTTTAAAAAAATAAAATTCATATTACAAGTTTTACTTAACCTTTCTTTTCTTGGAAATTTGAGGGATGCATTAAAGTACTTTCAATTCACTATTGCTTTAAAGTGGTTGATTTGATAATGTCAGATAGTATTTAAATCCTTTTCACTATTCAGTCAGTGTCAGTCTTATTTTAACAGCCCAATGGCATTCTCTGCTTTATCTGGAATAATTGTGGAGAGACTGTAAATGTAAAAAATGTCCTTGATAAAACACCATTTTTTATTATTGCCTCTGTTCATTGAACAAGAAATTATTTCTTTTTGGTCTGTCAGTCTGCAAGTTTCTAATAATTATTCAATATGATCTCATCTTTGCTGATCCTCGATGATTCTGGTTCAGTCACGGTTTCTGCACTCTCAGAAAGTGATTTAAATCAGATTAGAGAAATTCCAGACTAACTAATTGGTTTGTACGTACCCTTCCTTTTGCAATCCAACAATAGCAAGACCAGATGAGATGACTATATACAAGGCTGGTCACACTAAAATATTCTAACCCAAAATAGGTCGCCTTGTCTTTGGACAGAGAGACGAATTAAGGGACCTTTTCAAGTAATCTTTCAGGTTTTTCCCAGTAGCTTGAAGAGTCCAATCCAGTAGGTTCTCATGATAAATTATTATTTTGCCCCAGTATAATACCATTACAACAATTTGCAGACTAATGTTTACTTAGAATATCTTAAAATGCTCTTAGAAAACAAATGGGATTCCGGAGTTTTGCCAGGGTTTGTATTGAATCCTCCCTTGAGGTTTCCTTGGTTATCCCATTGCTGAGCAACAGTGAAAATATCAAGTGGTTAAGTTGATAATTACTGATAGTGAAGGCATAGAGGCGGAAACAAGGATGATCCAAGTTATGAAGAAGCTTCTACAAGGGAAACAATACAGACAAATGGTCTGCAGCTTGGAAAAAGGTCAGTGAAGGAAAGATACAACAGAGTTCTACAAAATCATAAGTGGCAAAGACGAGATAAACAGAGAAAAAAAGTTTCTTGCGTTTTTGAAGAAAAGTGAAATAAAATCAGAAGGTGAATATTTCAAGATAGATAGAACTGTTTATTCACGTAGTAATGGTACAGCTGTGAAACCCCTCTGTGCAAGACAGAGTAGCTCACAACTTACAGAGGTTTACACTGAGTTAAAAGAAGAGGTAAGCAAATGCACAGCGGAAGTTGTTACACAAGACTGTTAAATAAAACCAACAAGAAAGTATGCCAGACCTTCGGCTCAAGAAATCTCCCATCCATTATTTTCAGATGTGACAAGAATACATACAAGATGTATCTATGTTCTCTTCCTCTTTTTTTGCTCTTTGCTAGGCATTCACGGTTAGTCACTGCCAGGGACAAGAAACTGGCTAGAGAAACATTTAGTCTTAGTAGAGCTTCTTTTTGTGTTACCCTTTTACAAGTTTCACATTGATTTGGCAAGTTTGCTATTTCTAGAAGTTTCTTCTCATTTCTTGGAGGAACTTTCTTCATAAAAAGCTACAAAAGTAGCATATACTGTGTTAGAGAATATAAATAACCCTTACGAGTTGGTTTTGTATATAAAATAAGAGATACTTCGCAAGTAATTTTAAGCTTTAGCATCAATAACTTGCAAATTTAATTTCCTTTTTCAGAAAATCTTTTGTATGCCTAAGGGTTTTTCTAATGGTTTCTGTCATCATATGCTGTTTCCTCTAGTATTACTGACTTCTCAATGTACTGTTTTGCATCAATATTCTTGTGAACCACTTAGACATTTTATCTTTTGTCCTAGTTTTAACTTTTCTTCAGCTCTGTTTATCAGCTGACTGTCAAAGGCTGTTTTATGACATCTTTAGAAGATCTTTCTCTTCTTTCTCTTCTCCTTGTGATTTATTTGAAAGCAATGTCCTCTAGTTTTTTGCAAGTGAATCTCAATCTTGGAGAAGATTAAATATCATAAACATATGATCTCTCTTCCCCTGCAATGTGATCCAACCATGCTAAAAGAGCAGAATCTTTGCCACTTTATTAACAAATTCAGTTAGTCTGGTATAAATGTATAGTGTGAATAAATTACACAGTCTTATTCCTCTAGGAGAAACAATTGTTCTAATGATGAAAACAAGAAGGCTAAACACTTCATTATCTATATTTTTTTATTTCCTGTACTTTTATAATAAAATAACATACAACTGAAGTCCTTCTATTAGACATAATTTTCTTTTCCAGGATCTTACAATACCTCAAAGAAACACCTAATGTAAGAGTTTCTTTTCAATTTGGAGTGTATTTTATTGTTACTAATAAGTGAAAAATGTGCCTATTAATAAGACCAATTACATCTTTTTTTTCTTAAACACATATTTGGTTTCAAAATACACATTTGAAAAGGTTTCTTATTATTTTTTCTAAAGCAATGAATGTCTGCTGAAAAAGGATGTCTTTCACACCCCCTGAAAAATGGTAAAATAATTTGAGTAAGGATATATTAGTATTTTCTTCCCTTTTGTCCTAGTTCAGCAGGTGGGACCAGTTATCACTGTGTGGGGGTGATCAAAGCTATGTATTCTACCCTCTCTATTCATTTCCCAAGAACAATGGACCATTTGCAGCAGCCGCCCAGGGAGTCGTTAGCACCTTCACACCCAGCCTGAGGGGGCGTGGCTGCTAATGGGCCATCAGCGGTTCAACAATGCCCCATGACTCACAGAGTGTGTGAGTCCCCACCCTAGGGGAGGGACTGGATGCTCCCTGAAGGTACATAAGCGGGCGTAAGAAGACCCTGGGGGCTACTCTTGTTGGATCCAGAGGAGCAGCAGGACCTTGACAGGAGGAAACCAGCACTCTTGACCAGACCACAGCCATCATTTGCACCAACAGGTTCTTCACTTCCTTTTGCTTTAGACTTGGGGGAACCACATGGGTCTCAGCACAAGGGCTAACAAACCCCTTTGGGCTTGTGCCCCAGGATACTGGGTTATATTGCTGCGTTTTGGTGAGTTGAAAGCAGTTTTCTCTTTGTGTCAGTGTATTTATTGTAATACCTTTCATTAAATTGTAACTCTGACTCATAATCTCTCTCGTGGTGGGTCCATTTCTCCTGCTGGTTTACCCTTAAACCAGCACACCTTTAATAGTGCTAATTAGTACCTGTTCCTTTAAAAGAAAGAGATACATTCACTAATTTATCAAAAAAACTGGAAAGCTTTTGATTATTGGAAAAGGTTAGGCCTTACTGGCCATAGATTTGTTGTAGTGTTTTTGGTGGGTTTGTTTGGTGGTGTTTTTTGTTTGTTTGTTGTATATATATATGGAGAATGAATGAATACGGCTTGGCTGTAAACTTAGAATACTGATTCCTCACTTTATTGCAATCCCTGCCTCTCCTACAGCCACTTCAAGTTAAAAAAACCCCAAAAACAGTAATTCTAAATCATTTATAAATGACTGAAGATTGCTGAACTATAACTTCCTAGCCAATATGCCTGGACATGTGAATTACTTTTGCTTTTGCAGTAGAGGAGGGGTACATTTCCCACCTATAGTGTTACCTGTGCTAGGGACAAATTAGCTCCAAGTTCTGCTGGACACTTTGTCCTCTCTCTTTTCTCTGCTTTCGTACCAGAGGGCACTCTGGTTCTTTCTTTTTAGCCTATATTTTCCCTGTTTGAACACACAAAGACTTGTTTAAATAAGCTATAAGGATGTATGAAGTCATAGTTAGCATGCATTTGGTAGAGCTTGACAGTCACTCAAAACCCGTAAAATTTTGGGAAGAGCAAACACAGTTACTGCAGCACTACCATGCCACTATTAAATCAAAATTCCTTCAGGTTTCTCTAGAGCTTTACTCTAATTTTGATTCAAGTGTTTGACACATGACGTGACATTAATCAAGCCTATCTCTCTCTGTCTAGACACTGGGTGTTTAATATAAGCAGGCTGTCTCAGTCCTGTTCGTAAGAGATATCTTCTTAGCATGATTCATCCCAACTGTGTTAAGTATTATCTTAAAAGAGTGTGAATTTCTTCTGTCATCTCTTTGTCTTTTGAAATATAGAAACACCCAAGAAATCTACAGGTAAGTGACAAAACAAGGCTTTATATTGCCCCATCGTAGTGACCCTGACCAGAAGGCTATTGCACATGGAGCAGTTGGATGTGCAGACAGGAGTTAACCTGAGCACTCCCACACACGGTGCAGCTTTCAGCTCTACTGTGGACTGCCAAATCCCTAGGCTACAGGATGAACTCAACCAGCTTACCCTGACAGAGCACTCTAGAGAGAGCTCCCACCTCCTACCAGCCACCTGCTTGGCCCTGCCTTGACCTAAAAGTCAGTAAGGAGTTCTCAGGTGAACATTGTTTGACTGATGATAGAGTTGTTGCAAGAAAATCCTGTAATGGTTTGAGAGAGAATCTCTCCTATGGGCAGCGGACAAGGTCTGTGTGGTGTGCCACACATGGGTTAGGGTGCTCAGGGGTCCGCCCATCTAAAGCGATATAGATTATCTATATATGTTCACTTCTTATAATGCTGGCTCTAATAAATAATAGCATTGTGAATGATGCCTTACAGAACCTGAGCACCCTTAATGGTATCAAATGGGACTAGCACCTCCTGGTGCGAAACACCTGCAGTAGGCAATATTAATACCAGAAGGCAATAGCTGCTTCTACTGCAGTGTAGAGAACACAGAATGCCTGGCTCCCCTTAACAAATACTATTTTTCAGACTGTTGTTGTGTATGTAGATCCATGCTTTTAGAATTTTTAGAGTTTCTTTTTCTCTTTTAACAGAGAGTTCTAAGCAAATGTAACAGGATTAAGTCCATGGTTAAAGAGACTTGTGTAGATGCATGTGCGGATGACAGCTTTTAATTACCAAGTATAATTTTTTTTTAACTTCTCTATCTCAAGCAGTCAATGACATTGACTAATATTTCCAAACCCATTATTTGGGCCAAGAAAAAATATGATAAACTTCAGCCTCAAGATACTTAGATTCAGGAAGGAATTTTTGATTTAAAATTAACTCTTGACAAACTGAAAAGGAAAATAATCAGTTTTATATTTTTAAAACATCCTGTTAGATAGTGCAGAATAAAATCAGACTCTCAATAGTGCTGAATACTGCAGCAAGATGATCATGTTATCTATTAGGTAGGTTTTTCCTAGGCACATCATGTCACATTCATGTGTGATGACTGTAGGTGTCCCACCACTGTGACACCACAAGGCAGTGTTCCTGTACCCTTAGGCATCTCTGAGTGGCATGTTTATTTAGGCAATCGCATTAAGTTTAGAAAGCTGCCTGGAACAGGTGTTGGCCTTAGACAGACAGATGGTTTTACTCCAGCATGCCTTTGAACTGAGCTTTGGCTTTGAATCAAGCTCATAACACCTCAATCTGGAAACATCTGTGCTAACTGCTAACCAAGCTGAGTTGCTCAGTTTTACTGCAGTAATTGAAAATGAATATGAAACAAATAAAGACATGCTAGCACTAATATGAAATGTGGGCCTGACCTATCTTGATCTATGTGAAGATTTTTTTTGTAATTTAAATTTATTTTACCTGCAATCCCCCAGGAATTTTCAGGTGAGACTCTGAGGTGAGGAAATTATTATCTGTCAAAAGCAAAACTCAGTAGGAGAGAGGAGTGGACTTTGAAGCCTTCTGATGTCATACTGACATAGCTGAAAGATGCCTTTTCAACTTTAAAATACAAATTTCAATACATTTCTAAATTTTATCTAATGCTTTCCTGAAGATTTGAAGGGCTTTTTCAGTAAAGAGAAAATGAAAAAGAATTTCTCAGATATATTAAGGCAGACTCTCTGTAGCAGAGCTTTATTGTTCTTTCAATATAGTTGAGTCATGTAAAATATCAATATTTCAACTTCTTATTCTATTTGGTTAGAGATAACATTTTCAAAACCTCAGAAGATCTCACAGAATGGAAAGATCAACCTGTTAGACCCAGGTCTAGTTTTGAAGATCTTTTGCATAGATTTACTCTGGACAAATTTGAGCAATCTGTTCCAGGGCTCCTAGTTTTATTACTTTGGAAATAAATGTTAGAAACAATAGAAAAACTAGGTCACTGGTGGCAGTAAGAACTTGATTAGATGCAGAAGGTAAGATTTGTCTAAGAAATAGACACTTCTAAGACAGGACACTTCATCCTGAAATAGACACTCAATATAGGTCAGACAAAGGCTACCCTGAAAGTGCCTGTTTCTTTTGGGTGGCCATAAAAAAGGTGACTAGTTTGACTCCAGACAGCTACTCTTTAGACACAGAGATACTATGAATCCCACCCACAGAGACTAAAAAGAATTAAAATAGCTAGTATCATCTACTTTGTCTCCAAGTGAGGAAATCTGAAGTGCCTGAAATTTTGTTATTGTCCATTCATGACAAGCAGTGTAGGAGATGGGATAAAAATGCAGCTGTTCACTAGTAGAATGGTCAGAGAGGTTTGCTAAACATATAGGGAGATGAAACCAGATATATTGACTGATTTATGGGCAAAATTTTAATAAATGGTAAGGCTTGAATTTTTTAAAATCATAGAATGGTTTAGAGAATGCTTCGGAGTGACCTAATTGAAGCCTTCCAGTACCTGAAGGGAGCCTACAAGAAAGACAGAGAAGGGCATTTAGAAGAACATGTAGTGACAGGACAAGGGGAAACAGCTTCAAACTGAGAGTAGGTTTAGATTACACATTAGGACAAAATTCTTTACTGTGAGGGTTGTGAGGCCCTGGCACAGGCTGCCTAGAGATGATGTAGATGCCCCATCCCTGGAAGTGTTCAAAGCCAGGATGGATGAAGCTCTGCGCAACCTAATTTAGTGAAAGGTGTCCCTGACCACAGCAGGGGAGTTGGAACTAGGTGATCTTTAAGGTCCCTTCCAACCCAAGCCACTCTATGATTCCATGATTCTATGATCATCTAGTCAAACCCCACTGCTATGGGCAGGGTCATCCTCAACTAGAACAGGTTGCTCAGATGTCTGTCCAACCTGACCTTGAACCTTTCCAATGATAGGACATCCACAAACTCTTTTTCAGCAGTTTTGATTTTAAAATGACATCACTCCTTTCCAAAGCAGATAGAGGAGACACAGAGGTGACACCACCTTTATAAGGTGCTTTTATGGAGCAATGGTCTGATTTATCATTTCTCTTGAAAATACTTAGAACAAGGTTCACATAAGAAATGGCCAGACTTATTTAGCCAGTCATTGAGATAGTTGCCATACATTTGTTTGAATTCTTTGTCTTGCTGAACAATAACTGCACATTAAAAAAAATAAATAAAAGGGTCCAGTTGTTCCATTTAAGATTCAGAGAATTTATTGTGCAGTCACTTCTTTGTATTTGCAGTTCAACACCCTCAGTATAGAGAATGTTATCCATGGACAGTACCCCAGACAATAAAGCAATAACTGTTTTCCTTGCAATGTAGTGCACTGAGCATAATTAGAATGCTTGAAACATATCTAAAAATAATTTGTAGGACAACAGTGTCTAATTGCGTTGTACACAGAAGTCTGGCACGTAGCACTAACTACTGTCAATTGTAACACTGAAAGAACTCTAAATGAAAAAGAAATGTAATTTAAATGGCAACATCAGGATGACGAAACCAGTTTATATAACTGAAGGAAAACAAGAACCAATTAAAAATATTGTGGACTGTGCAGAAAGTCCCTCAATAACTTCACATAGAAATTAATTGTCACAGTTGTTGTGGCTGTTGATATGTTTTGTGTTTTTTTGAAACAAGACTCATTAGCCCATGTAAATTTCTGTAGTTATATAAAAATTACTGTTCTTTGTGGTCCTTTGGTTTCCCAGCATGATGTGTTTTGTAGGACAAATCCCTTACACAGTCTGTCACGTAATTAGTGTTGATGTGCATCTGCATTGACATTTGGAGATACTGGTGGTATACCATTTTATCTGGAAACATTTATGGGGATAAACAAGTTATATAGTGATTGCTTGCTGGTCTTTTTTTTTTGGTTATATTTTCCATTTGCAAAATAGTTAATGAGCCCTAATGGGCCCTGAGAAGATTCCCTTTTTCCCCCCCAAACAGAGATTTTCCCAATATTTCCAAATTTGAGGAAGCACTCTCCTGAGAGCAAGAACAGGTGGCTGCTTGGGGCAGCCAACTTCCAGGGGCAAGAGAATTGCACAGGTACTGTTTCCAGAAGCTGGCAAGGTTGACTGGGCATTCAGTAACAGACTAGTTGGGCTGGGCAGTTTGCCTAGGGCAGCAGACTCCTCTGAAGATTACTCTGTTTGGTTTGACCAGGTGAATAAGAACTACTGCTCATTGAACATATGGCTGTACTGCTTAATGTGTAGGCCCTCCTCTGGTAAGAAATAATTTTGAGCAGCTGTGTAGTCTTGGATTTAATAAGTGGCTGGTTTCTTTCTTAGAGAAGAAAAATGAGTAGGTACTGAGTAAATAAATTATCCCAATTAAGATTTATTTTTAGTATAGCACTTGGTAAACAGGGATATTAAGGCCAAATTTCAAGTATAAACTCAAGACTGTGTAGGAGTTCAGTAGAGTAAAGCAAGAAAAAAACCTTGCCTCTAAAGTGGAGTAGACACAGAGCCACCCCCCTACCCCAGTTTCTTCTACTACATGGTAGGTGTGGGATCCTCATTGTTGCCCAGGTCCTGTCATCTGCCAAGAAAATCAGATTATGATATCAGTGTAGGAATCTCCCATTCCTCCCAAGGACTTCTGGCTCATAGTCTATATGATTGTGAAGAAAAATCTCAGGCTTGATCGACCCCATGCTTTTCTCATGACTTTCCTAGGAGGGGTTGATGAGTTGGTCATGTCATAATTTATTGTAACCTAAGACACTGGGAAGCTTTTAACTAAAACCATGACAGGGTATATTTGGTTATGAATAGATTAAATTATCAGAGTTGTTGGTTGTTTTTTTTGGGGGGGAGGAGGGTTTGTGTGTTGGGGTTTTTTTAAATTTTATTTAAATTTTTGATTTTTTTTTTTCTGGTGGAAGAGCCGACAGAACTTGGCATTGCTCTGTACAACAGGTAGATCCTTCAGGGAAAGAAGAGTGAAAATTCATGACAAGACTGAAATTGCAATTAACTGGATGATTGGTTCCCTCAAAGAATGGAGATAAAAGAGGAATATCAGGCCAATTACCTGGTGTTGAGGTAACAACGCTGTTATCTGAAACACAGTATTTGTTAAGCACAGCTTTAGTGGGAGGTGGAAAGGTCTGCAACCTCTGCCTGGTAGGCAATACTAAACTGATAATTTAGCATGACTGAAATGAAAGGCATGTCAACAATATTTAGACAGCTTGCCTGTTGAGGTAGACAAGATAAAATAGAAGGAAATTTTGTTGATATTTTCAATAGCACCTTTGTGGATTTAAAAACTGAGCATTTAGAGAAGCAAAAGAACTATAGTACCATATACAACACATGAGCTGAAGACTTGATCAGATATAAATACTTAGCATTGTTATATTATCAGTAACTGATTCTCAGGAGTAAATGTCCTGGTTGTAAACTGAATGTCAGGAGTAAAAGTACAGTGGACATGAGAAGATGTAAAGGCCTAATATCACAGTTCCTCAGAAAACCATCAATCAGAGAAGGTCAAGAAGCCTCATACAAATGGCTTTGCATGAGGTCACCACTGTCCAAGAAACAGCTTCTCTGCTTTTCTACTGAAAAAGAAGTTCTGCCAAATGGTGTTGTAATATGAAAATAGTCTGTGCAAGAATCATCATCTTGGAGAGCTGTCGCAGGGCAGAAGAGGAAATCCTAATTCCTAAAACCACCTTATAATTAAAGGGAAGGAGAAAGATAATATTGAAATTTTCAAATGCCTTATATTTCATATTTGTAACTACTACCTTCTCTTTTCACTGCACCTTTAACAAAAACTCTAAAGGTTTATTAACATGTATTAGGCATGATATTAAGAAAGAGAAAAAAATTTTTGAGACTTTAAATAATGTTTAAAAGTGTGATGAAATATGGAGGAAGGGACATAACATATTCATGGCTGTCATTTATTCCAAATATATTAGCATGACCTATTGAATATATAGTTGTAGTAATTGCCTAACTGATGCCAAGGCATGCTATGTTTAAAAATCAAAGCAACAAGAATTTTCCTCTTTTCTTTCTATAATATGAAACTAGGAAAAAAAATCTTTTAGGAAGCTTTTAATGAAGATTTGTCATTAACTAAAGCACCTCTACTAGTAAGGCAGAACTTGTTTTAGAAAAATGTTTATAACAAAAAAAGTGTTTTTATTAGACTTCAATTAGATTCTGGAACTTCATAGTTATTCTCATAGGGAATTTTCAGATAACTTCAAAGTGAGTTTTTGTATCTTGGACTGTAGCTTCAAAAACCCATAAAGTGAATGATTGTGCATTTTATTTTCACAAAGTTAGACAGCTGGGAGTTGAATGTTGTATTTTGTTGGGTTTTGAGTAATGTCTGGGGACCTGTAAACAGGGTAAAATAAACCACTACAGAGGTAATACAAATTAGGACCCCTGACTGTTGACAGGGTAAGTACTTTTAATGGGCTTTTAAAACAGGGACTGTTCAACTAATGAGGTACAATGTCAATAGTGTATTTGGAAGTATTAATATACAATGCTCAAATATTTGTTAAACCATAATAACCAATGAAGATTCTCTTGCTATTTAATTAGGCATTTAGCTAGGTTACAGTAAACAGGCTATTTAATCTCACAGTTTATATTCAATCAAATAGCTGTATTCTTGTAAACATTTGCCATCAACATTAAAATAATATAATTACTGTCTTGTAAATGCCAAGTTAGGTGCCTCATAAAAGTACAGATGGATAAGGTCAGAGCCCTGTGCTTCTATAAATTTTCCTCCTTTTTTTACTGAGTTAAAGCTGAATACAGGATCCCAGTGCTCTGTGTGAGAAAGGTTACTGTCCTCAAAAAACAAGGAGTCACTGCCTGACCAGCATCTGAACACAAATCTGCTGGTCGAAAGATTCCTGACTGGAGCAGCTGCCTCCCCAAGAAGAGAGGTCTTCAATAGTTCAGTGTCCCACCACACTCCAGCCCCTGGTGCTGGGATAGCCAGTGGCTCCCTGTGAGTGCCCCGTGGGATTGGGTAACACTGCAGTGGTCCTTCACACCCTTCCTGAGGGAGCTGGGGGGGCTCACTTTGGTCCTCCACTTCCCACTTTTATAACAGTTTAGGTTCTGAATAATGTGTCATCACTAGGCTGTCTTTTATCATATAGCTCCAAACCTCCTCCTCAAGCACTCTATATGAGAGTGAAAAAATGGTGGTGTAGTTTAATCCCACCTGGCAACCAAGGCCCACGTGGCCACTCGCTTGCTAACCCCCACGTGGTATGGGGGAGAGAATTTGAAAAGTAAAAGGGAGAAAATCCGTGGGTGGAGATAAAGGCAGTTTAACAGGTAAAGTAAAAGCCATGCATGCAAGCAAAGTAAAAAAGGAATTCATTCACCACTCCTCATGGATGGGAAGGTGTTCAGCCATCCCTAGGAAAGCAGGTCTCCATCACAAATAACTGTGACTTAGGAAGACAAACACCATCTCTTCAAAGGTCCTTCCTTCCTCCTTCTTCCCCCAGCTTTATATTCTGAGCATGACTCTATAGTATGGAATATCACTGGTCATCTGTTCTGGCTGTGTCCCCTCCCAGCTCCTCGTGCATCCCCAGCCCAGTCACTGATGGGGTGGGGTGAGAGGCAGAAGAAGACCTTGACTATGTAAGGCCTGCTCAGCAGTAATGAAAACATCTCTATGTTATCAACCCTTTCTTCAGCACATATCAAAACCCCAGCCCTGTACTAATTACTGTGGAAAAAAAATAACTCTACCCAAGCCAAAATCAGCACAAATAATAATAATCCACACAGTAATGGATCAGGAGTTATTTTGCTCCATGTTGCTCTACTATAGCAGATGAAGTTGTGGCTAGCAGAGCCTCATTCCCCTGTTTCACCGTGTCTAACAAACTCTGTGACAAGGACATTTTGTAATGGGATCTGAAAAGCCTTTTGGCTTCCCAGTGATCTCCCAGGAGCTGAGAACCTTCCCCAAGGGTCAGAGCTGCGTGTATCATCCCAGCCCTCTGCTGGCTGGAGGCAGCGTGTTGGGATGTTGTCCTGGAGCAAAGGGAGCAGCCTTCCCCAACACAGGGCTTGCGAAAGAGAAGGAAAGTACTTCAAGAAGGATCTATGCCACGATGACACAGCCTGCAGGACAGGAGCTGGTTCATACGAGAGCTCAGCCTGAGTGTGTGCTGAGCAGAGGGGTGCCTGGACAGGTATTGAACCTAGGCATGTGTTTACCTGATGTCTCTGATGTCTTTCTCTTACACAGAATACAAAGCTTGTAGTGAGTCCCTTCCCACCCTAGTAATGAAGACAGGTAAAGCAAGGAGGAGGACCCTGAGGAAATCAGAAGATTCTGAGAAGGTGACAGAAAATGAAATTAAGTTGGAGTCCAAGTAATAGGGAGAATTTGATTCAAAAAGAAAAAATAATCCATAACATGGTAAGAAAGATAATGAACAAAACTACACTTTTCAGGGGTAAGGGGTGGAAGAAGAATATGAATTGTTAAATAAGGGGTAATAATTAACTGTGCATCAGAAAGTGGTGTGGAGAAAGTGGTATCAGTCTGCAAGAAATAAGAAAAATGAAAATAAAATGTTGTATCTGTGTAGTAGCAATGCTACTAATGCTAATGTAGAATTAATGTTTCTTAAATTACTTGGAGACATAATTTAAAAGTGGAATTATAAAATGAAGCATATAGTTCACCACCAAAGTTGCAAAATTAAATATTGCCTCTCAAAATGTGGTAGACCACAATAAAGAGATGAAAAATAATTTACTTCTTCAATTTATCATGAAAAATATTTGAGAAAGAATACAGTAAAGATTGGATTACTTCTTTACATAGCCTTTTCTCCCCTGCTGAATTCTTTTTCATTACCCCTATTTACTTTTGACTGATTTAAAAGAAAATAATTTTCATTATGGATTATTTTATTTAACCTTTTATTGAAGGTATTAGCTTAAAACAATATAAAAATTATCTCTGGATCATTCAAAAAATTTAACATGTATAGAAGTCTTCTGAGTACAAAAAATATTTTCAATATATTTTATATTTAATTTTCCTAAGCTATTGATAATTCTCAGATTTGCATTTAGGATCAAAACTTTGGGTACAAGTTCATAAAAAAGAAGTGCACGTTTCACATGGTAATTGCCTGGGCTGCCTTGTGCCCTTCATCCAGCTATGGGGTTGTTCTTTGAAAATACTTCCTCTCTCTCAAAGCAGTTGTTAGAAAGCCATATCTCAAACCTTATGAAAGTATAATATAATTTTTAATTATCTTATGTAGTTTAAGAATCACAATGGGTAATTTCATTGCATGTTCTGTTCTCCTTCCCTTTGCAAGAATTCACAGTGATAGCCACAGGAATTACACAAACAAAATAAATGCCTAAGATAACAAATGCCTTCTGAGACAGACTGTGTCTTGAAGAGAAAGTTGACATCTTCTAGGGGCTCTCTCTGTTTAAGCTGCAATTATATCTGGACATATATTGCCGAGAAATTGCTTAGAAGATTCATTCACATTCCAAAATTTGTTTTGTTTGGGTCCATGATCATACTGTATTTTTTTTTCTATAAAGAACAAATTTATACCTTGTGACCAACTGAAGAGCTTTTATTCTGATTTACAAACAATAGACACTGAATGTTTTGCAAACGATAGACACAGAAGTAATTAATCTGAGATTTGGTGACTTTTATTATAGAACTTTATATAATTTTCTCAAATGTAATTTTTTGTGGGAAATTATTTGCAGAAAACAAGGTGTTTTACCAAAAATATTTGCTATCAGCTATTCACCTGGTGTTAACTCTGAGAAAAGGAAGCAAGCACTGGGTTTTGCCCTGTTTATACATCATGTTCCCTCTGCAAGGTCAGGCACTGCCAGAGCTCAGATGAAACTTTCAGAACAAGTAGTATGATCAATATAAGAACTAAGGATGCCTGGTTCCCCACAGATTTCTTTTGAGGTTGGTTGACTTTGATGTCTAAGCAGGCAAGATCTATGAATGAAGCTTTTCACTTCTTGACAATATTAATAATGGCTCGCTCCACGTGGATCCTCTGATGTCTAATCAAGGTTAAACCTTCACTTTCATCAGTGGAGGCCCTTAACAGGCTGCCTCAGCTGCCTTTGTTTTCCACTTGGCACTCATAAGAAGCAGATTGCATTAGGAACCAGAAAACTTGGACCAGTTTGGGTGCCACTGTCCAGTGTTTTTTGGGGAGGTAAGTTATTTGTTCGGCAAAGCAGACAAGCAGAGCTAGAATAGGACCACTAAAGTTTTCCCTGGAAAACAAAGTAAAACCCACAACGTTTAGGAAGCAGTACTGAAGCTGAGGCCCTCCCCTCTCAATCAGAATTAAAGCTAAGGTTACTTGCTGTTACAAGGAGGCAAAATGTCCCTGCATATCTCATGACAGACAAGCTGAAGTGCTGGCCTTTGATGGCTTTCTCTATCTGGCTGTTATGGCTTTCTCATTCAAAGAGGAGGAGTCTCTGCCCATGATTAATCTACGTGTTTCCCTGCACAGAGAGACACTGGCATCCAGTAATGACTTTAGCTATTCCATAGCAGATTACTGAATCTTTCTCAGCAGGATGCAGGTAAGTCACTAATAGATTTGAAAACACAATTGCAGAAACGTTCCCAATGTCAACCCGTGTTTCCAAAGGCAGCAGCATCCTTGCAGAGTCACAAAGTGAACAATTATAGAGTCAGTGGTAATACAGCTTTTGAGAACTCAGGTTATTGCTAGCAGGTGATGAGACTATGCTTATCAGGCATGAGCAGGAGCTAAGAAACGGCTCCCATTTATGACAGCCCTTATCGACATACTGAACAGATCAAGCTCTTCTATCCTTCTGATTTTTACTGAGAAACTTTTGAACTGCTCACTTAAAATCATGGGTTTTTTCAACTTCAGACAGGTGAAGTCTTTATAAAAATACATCAACATTTCAGTGATAAAAATAAACTGTCTTTTGTGCTGCAAAATTTAACTGAGAGATTAAAAGATGTTTCTTTATTTTTATCTCATTTTCATGCTCTTTCCAATTTGTCATTTCTCTTTTGCTTTTCAAGCTTGACCAACCTTCACAGGGAGCAAAAGGAGCTGCTGTAGTGCTTTACTTAGTTTTGGGTTGCAGAGTTGGACCATTACCTCCTGTTGTAATCCAAAGTAAATTGAAGACAATTAGCGTCTTTCCATTGACTTCAGGGAGCACTAGATCAAGCTTTAAATTACAGCCAAGGGATATGATGCTATCTTTAGATCTGATACTCCAGGTTGCAAAAGATCATAAATTCTTTTTAAGTTCATTAGAGATTAGGCTTTCTGCATATGTAGAACCCAGTCCTGGTGCAGGCTACCTCTTCAGCTGTTCAACTGGAAACAGATCCTGTCCTTCAGAAGCTGAAATAATTATTGACTTAAGATATTGCCACTGTTTTTTGTGTTCCAGAGAGCGTAAAGGCAACAGGGATATTAATTTGAACAAGTGGTGCCAGGAGTCAGACAAACACAAGGCACTGTCTGAGTTCTTCCTGCTAATTGGAAAATTAGGTAACACAGGCATTCAAATTTCTAACAATACCAAGTGATTGTTCACTGTTCATCAAATGATGCAGTTTAAAACAAACAAACTAGCTAAGTGGAAAAGCAGAGAAAAGTGCCTGCAAGTTAGTTTTCTTGCCTTTTTCAAAAAAGTTTCCCTGACTTGTTAGCAAAGGGAAAAGGACAGTACACAGATTCATGATTCTGCTGTAGTCAGCAACATCTAAAAGAAGAAAGCAGTTTGGCTAAAAAATCGAGCTTGTTATATTTATACAGCAGCATGTGGGGCAGTGTATTTTATTTGACTTTCAATTGCAGCTGTTACAATTGGTCTCTGTGAATCCTATAGACAGGTATAAAAATAATATTTGACTTTAATTTGCAGGTTGCTCAGGCGCTGAGGAAAATCCACCAGAGCTCTCTTTCTCCTATTTTAAAGTATAACTCACCTGCACATTTTCAACAAAGAAAGGCTTTATAAGGCACCTGCCAGTTGTCATGGAATCATACATTGCCTTTTTAAATAGCGTATCACTTCCAGGCGCAAGCAGCAATGATCATAAATTGCATATAGGTTAGAAAAAATGACACTGTCATTGGTGAGAAAAGTGTGATCTACATTTTTAGGAGTATAAGCTCTTCCTGCTCAGACTGAAGAATTTGAGTTCTTTGCTTATTCTCTTATAAAGAAAAAGAAGAGGTACTCCAAGTACAATTTTCTTCTTTTTTACTCACAGAAAAATAGAAGCAAAAGGCATTTTTGAGTGTGAGTTTCAGTGTGTTGACATCATAAATGTCTTTCCGTACAACATATACTAATAAATGTTGTTAAGATTCCACAAAATCCTAGGAAGCGCTCACCATCTTTAAGCTTCACACATGAAAAATCTTTCAAAACGAGCCTATGGGAAGTGGTAACCAAATGTTTAGGTATGAAAAACTTGAAATGTCATATAAAAGAGACAGCCTTAGGAATATTTCAGAACACTCAGCTGAGTATTTCAGTGCTTTAGTAGAATGAATGAAATGCCATAACAAGTTCATAAGGAAAAATAGGTTATTTCAAAATTCACAGTGCTACTAATAAACCAGAAATAGATAGAAGTAATGTATATGGATTTGAGGAATACTGTCATCCATACTGTTGTCTCTCCCTTAATCTACCTGAGCAATAAACAGTCTAAGACAAGGGTGTGCAAGCAAATTGAGAGGTATATTTTTGCTGCATTGAGCATGAGAACAGAATATATCTTGTGAAATTAAAGGTTGGGGTTGTTTTTTTTTTTTTGTTTTTGCACATATATAACATATAATGGCTATAATGTTTAAAGAAATATTTTTAATTCTAACAAATGTAACCAATGCTAAAGAGTAAATCAGTGGAGACACCTCTTGAAGCTAAAATCCTCTCAGCTAAATTAGATATTTTACTTCCTACTTAATACTTATAGATAAAGATAGTCAGGAAACTTCCATAGAAATGTTTTAACATGCAAAGGAGTAACTCTTAATACTTGTTGGTAGCATAAGAATTCATTAGCTATACCCAGAGCCATCCATGTTAGGCAAAAACTTTAAAATAAACAGTAGAGGAGATAAGGTGTTCCACCTGGAAGACTCAGAAATTCATTATGTAATTTTTCATAACAAGAACATTTAAAGTCAAATACTTGTTTCCTTCAGGTCTTGATAGCAAGCAGAAGCAGTATCTGCATTCTCACAGATGAGAACAGAATACTATTCAGTTCACTGGACTTATTTGAAATTCAAAGATATATTACTAATAATGTTTTGAAATAACTGAGACCTGATTCTGATGTAAATCAGTATCATTAGGACTTGCCTTTATTTACACTGGCCTCTTTTTTTTTTGTTGTTGTTGTTTTAACTAAATGATGACATTTACTCCAGTAGTGCTATTCATCATTCACAACAAAGTAGCTTAGATCAGAAATACACCTTCCAGAGATTCCTCATTTTAGTCACCTTTCTTTGTCAACTTCACTTCTAAAAATGTAGTAGGTAGAAAATAAAACCTCTAAAACCTCCTCCAGGTACTTTGATTTGACCAAATGGAAAACCAGTTGCTTCTTTCTGCTTATTTCTTTTGCAGGGGCAATAAAGAGATACCTTTGGTCAGCTAAAGCAGTATTATTTGGATCACAGTATTGACTCACTGTGTCTCTATTAGCTGCAAAACAGAGGGAACCAGTGTCATAACCCTGAGATTAGCTCACTTGGTTGGAGCATGGTGCTAATAACACCAAGGCTGTGGATTCAATCCACATATGGGCCATTCACTTAAGGGCTGGACTCAGTGATTCTTCTGGGTCCCTTCCAACTCAGAATATTCTGTGAAAAGTGAACAGCGGTAGAAATATTCTGTGAAATTTAGGAGTCTTGAGAAAATTATTTCACTCAGAAATGGTTTAGGTCTTGAGCTCTTATGGGGTTGCTCATTTTTGTTACTGATTTTCAGATCTTTATGTTAAGTGTAGATTCCTAGTCTTTAAGCAAGAGTGAAACATTTCCACTCTATTCATGGATGTCTGGGCAGCCCACAAAAAAATTGTAAGAAAATGGGGGACAAATGAAAAGGACTCCTGCTGGACATAAAACATATTCAACTTCATTACATGAGAGACATTTATGTTAAAGGGAACATAAACGAAGTGTAGAAAAGTTTCTTATTGCAATAGCACAAGGAAATTCACCTCAGCTAACCTTTGCTTAGATGAATCTGCCATGGGTGATCACAGCCTCCAGCACCTGGGTCCAAAAACTATAGCCTTCAACTAAAATCAAGGGTCATCTGTCATCCTTAAAGCAGGTGAAGCTGTTTAAGTGTCTTCTTTATGCCAGCCCTGTTCTCAGTGGTATAAGCGTGCTTGCCAAGCACCGAAATCACAGGAACATCAACCTAGCAGCTAGCAGAGAAGGATGTTCAAAACAAAAAAGGCTCATAGGACCAAAGCAAGGAGAAATGGGCCTTGCTACATGGCTGACAGTGGCAGTCCCAAGATGGTGTTTGGCATTGGAGTGCTGAGACAACTTTGTCTGCAAGTGTAAGGCATGACTGTGCAATTCTTACAGCTCTGCCTTGGGCAATGATTAATGGAATGAAATTTAAGAAGTTCAAAGACCAGATTCTCCACCTAGGACAGAGTAGCATCAGAAACAAGTATAAACTGAGAGAGGAGTGGCTGGAGAGCAGCCCTGCAGAGAAGGATCTGGGGGTGCTGGTGGGCAGCAGCTCAGCATGAGTCAGCAGGGAGCCCTGGCAGCCAGGAGGGCAAACCCCACCCCAGGGTACATCAAACAGCATCACTGTCAGGGCAAAAGAGGGGATTTCTTTACTGTGAAGGTGGTCAAGCACTGGAACAAGAGTTCTAGAGTGGTGGTGGGCATCCTAAGCCTGTAAGCATTTAATAGGCATTGAGATGATGCACTTAACAACATACTTTGATTTTTGGTCAGCCCTGAAGAGGTCTAGAAGATAATTGTAGGTCCCTTCCAAGTGAAATTTTTCTATTCTATTCTCTTTAAAATTAACTATTAAGCTTGAGCTATTTTTCTAATTTATTTTTCATGCATAAAATACTATTTGCAAAGCCAGTTGATTCAGATTTGGAAAAAGGATAAATTATTTTTTTTTTGTTTAATTTATGCAACATTACACAGAGAAGCTACCTCTGGTACGTTATTTGCAATCCCCCAATCTGACCCTGCCTTTGCTGATGCCAGTCACATCCTGGAAGAAAAGTTACTTGTGTATATATTTTTTTTTATTTATCATTATTTCTTTTGCAAGAGTAGCCTAGTCAAGTGATTAATTATGTTTAGGAAAACCAAAACAAGGCAAGTGGTGTACACTTTAAATTAGAGTGTTTCTGAAAGTGAGTCAAAACAGGTTGCAATCTGAGTAGCACAGGTGAGATTTCATGGCCAAAAACACTCAGCAAAAATAAGAATTCCTGTGTTGAGAAGAAACCAAGTCTCTGAGAAATACTTTTTTGCTCTTACCTAGAAACAGATGTCTCTCCTGGCAATAGGCAGGCAGTGCCATGATCAGCAGTATGCACAATTAGCATAATCTTGGACAAAGAGTAACATGCCATCCCTTCCTTGCAAACACTTACTCTCCCTTCTGTTATCTTCAGAACTGAGGGCATGGAACCACTCTGCCTCAGTACAGCAGTGTGAGCTTTCCATCCATGGCCACTCTGGGCTATTCTTGCCTCCTCACAGCCTCTCTCCTATGAGGTATCTCAGCTTCTTTTCTCAATGCTGCTGCCTCTATGATTCAGGGTTATCAGGAAATTGACGGTAGACAGCATTAGGACAATCTTCACTAAGGTCACACCTAGGAGAACTGCCCTGTACTTTTACCTTCTTTTAGCAAAATTTGAGTCATCAGGGGTCTGACATGCATGAGTTATTAAAATTGCCTAATTTTCATGCTATGCATTCCATGAAATGTTTTAGGTATCATTTGTTTCAGAATATCTGACAATTATAATAATGATTATCAGTTTAATTATATTATGGTGCAGACAGGGAACAATGAAGGAAGACTTTGTTAGGTGCACTGAAGCTTGTCAGAAAAAGATATCCTATATCAGTCTTGTTAACTTGAATGTTCAAAACCTTGAGTATGTCCTTCCATCACTGCCTAGAATTATGAGATTAAAAAAAGGTTTTTTTTTTTTCATTGCATGATTCTGAATTTTCCATTTTAGACTAAGAGATTTCAAATTTTTCTTTGACATGTCTTCTTAGGAGCAAATGCTGTTCTTGACAGACCACACAACAGTGAGTGAAGAGTTTCATGGTTTTCTACAAGTTTTTATATTGGTAATTTTGTCTTATGTCTGAAAATATTTGCTGTGCTTTAAACCACTGTAGAATTCCCTTTCCTGTTGGACCCTGAATCCACTGTAACCCCACATTGTTCACAGAATGGTTAAAATTGGAAAGGACCTTTGAAGGTCATCTTCTCTTTCATCTTGATGATATTAAACAGGACTGGATGCAGTATTGACCCCTAGGATGCACTGCTAGCTACTGACCTCCAACAAGACTTTATGCAACAGGTCACCAACGTCTGGGCCTGTCCATTCAGCCAGCTCTCAATCAACCTGTCTTCTCAACCAGCCTATACTTTATCAACTTCGCTATGAGGATCTTACAGTAGACAATATTCATTATCTGGACTTCAGTCTTTACTGGCTTGTTTTCAGTAAAGTCTGAAGTCCTGATAGACAATGTCCACTTCTCTCCCTACATGTACAAAGTGAGTCATTTGATGACAGAAGGTTATCACGTTGTTTGGGCATGACTTCTCCTCTGTTCATGCCAGCGTATTGCTGGCTGCTACTGGATTGTCTTATCTGAGCTGATGTTGACTGGACAGAGATTCTAGCAAGCTGCTGCAATCCTTGTGGACTATGGATATGGACTGATGAACACAGACCTGGAAAATCAAAAATGTGATTAAACATGCCTCCTTTGAAGAAAGAATGTATGCTGTTTCAGATGCTAATCCAAAAAGGCCAAAATGTCCTGGAAATGAGCCTTTTCCTATTAGGAATAATAATAATAAAGAGGCATTATAGTGCATTACAATTAAAAAATTTCAACGGACACATTTATGACAATTTCTTCTGCTCACACAATATTTTTGAGTAACTGTATTGTCTACATACTTACATTGGAAAAAAAAATCATCTTAAGCAGTTAGAGAATTAATCTGAAATAGAGTGAGAAAGAAATAGCTAATGTTTCCCATACTGTCTTTTCTCCTCTCCTTGTGGTTTTAATGACTGGAGGAGAGAGATGAGGTGGTAAGAAAGCTTTTCATTTACTCACCTGCTTTTGGGAATCAGTAAAAACACATGAACTGTGTCATGAGAGTAAAAGATGTGCATGTGGTGTGATTAATATATGGCTAACAGTACAAACAGGACAAGGATTTTTTTTTTTTTTTGTTCTCAAAAAGAAAACAAAGCCATAAACCAAAATATTTTCATTGAAGAAATAAAATGATGAATGATTTTGTGTGTTCCAAGCAGAGCTTTTGGACCAACATATGACCACGTGAAAAAGCAAATATCTCTCTTGGCAAAATCAGGACTGGATACAGTGTGTCCAATGCAAAGTCACACAATCATCAGAAAGATAAACTTCTTGCACTTTTACAGTCTACAGGAGCAGTCCCAGCTGAGACATGTACTTATTGATGAAACAAAGCCATGAAAAATATGCTGCAAAATGTAGTCTCAGGCCACCCAGACTCTGCCAATTTGCAGTAAATGTGTTGCTTTGAAATATTGGAGATGCGTTCTTTTGAGGTAAGTCTCATGAAAAAGAAATGAATGAAACAGATTAATCTAAAACACTGCCTCTAATTTTCAATAATGTTCCAAAAGAAAGAACATATGAAGTGTAGCTGTTTGTCATGAGAAGGACATTGATTCAAGAAAGCATACATGATGCTAGACACTCTTGAAACCATCTTTGGTAAAGTCTGGTGGTCTACTCACTGCTCTGGTTCTGGCTTGGCTGAAACTGAGTCACAGTTTTCCTGCGCTATCCAGGAACATGCCTTGGAGATGACTCTATGAAGTTTTCACAAATTAAGACCGTTTGATTATGGTTTTGGTTCTTTTCCTACCACAAAAGTATCACATTCTGGGGAATTTTCCAGGTCAAACTGAGGAGGCAGATGGTCAGTGTTGGCACAGTGGCCAGTCAGTGCCTTGCAGAAATAGACCTTCAAAGCACTCATTTTAATGGAGATTCCACCTGTGGTCAAATCTATTCAGAGCCAAATGTTGAATGATTGGGTCATTGTCCTGAAAAATGATTGCAACTTCTGTAATACTTCCATCAAAGACAGCAAATAAACTCTTCAGAATCATGGCTTTAATGACAGTCATGTAATTCATACATTTTAAATAAAGTCCTTAATTGTCTGACTGTGAAATAGAAAGAGAACTGGTGCAGTGAATGGCTTAAATGCAACAATTACTATATTTCTTATTCTTTGCCAATCTAAAATTAATGAAAAACCTTTCTTGCTGTGACCTTGACAAATGGTGGTGTAACCTTTTTCAATTCTCAGAGGGTGCTGAGTTCTACTCTGTAAGAAAGTGATGTAAAGGAATTGCAGCTGAACATTTATAATTAGCAAACCGAAACTCTGTGACAGGGAAGAAAGCTAAAAGGCACTGATTGGATTTAACATATATTAGACACCATCCCCAAGGAATAGAATTTTAAGATAGCTCTGAATATTTTAATTTTTGCATACCTGATTGTCTCTGGGCGTTACTGACTTGTGCATTATTGGATTGTCTGCAGAATTCACGTAAAAGTGCTAGTTTTCACTCAAAGTAAATCTGATCCTGTAAAACATTGCATATGTTCAACTCCTACTGCTTTGAAGAGGGGCTTAACTCCTCAGAGAATGGGATGCAGATTGCAGCTTCCCAATTAAAGGTCTAACATTTGCACTAGAGACATTTCACCTCTTGCTGTCATTACTTAGGGGTTTTGACATGGAGATACAGCACAGTTAAACCATCTTTAAACCCTTTTACATTTCCAAGTTATGATGCGTTTCATCAGCTCTATTTTTATTCTTCCTAAGAGGCAAAGAATCTTTGGGTGATAGATAAAGGATTATGAGTTTTTGCTTTGTCATACTTGTTAGAACAAAAGGAGATTTCTGCCCTCCACCATGCTAGAGTGATCTAAAGAAACAGATAACTACATTTATTTTGCATATAGCATTAGGTTTCAGAAATTCCAGGATTTTCTATGGGTTAGGTCATGTAGTTTGTTCTGGTAATAGTAAGCCATTTCTGTCGTTGGATTAGTTATGCAAAGCTGACATAAGCCAGACTGCCCACGAGCACAGTCCATTAATAGTGGGAAGAAAATATTCATAAGAAGAGCAGTCTTGAAGACTACTAGCTGTGGTCTTTAAGATCAAAGTCAAAAGAAATAACATTATAAAAAATTGCTTTTTGCATTCTGCTTTTCCTGTCATTTATAATAGGCACAGAAGGCAATAACACTGATGAAGTCACTGGGACATAGGAACAAGAGAATACAGTAAAAACATGAACTTTCCCCTTCATATTTTTTGTGTTGCTAAGTCTTATTTTCAACCACCAGACCGTCTAAAATCTCTAGGATGGGTTACAAGCACTGGTATCATTTTTATGATTAATTCCTAATTCCTTGGACAATTCAGAAAAGTTCTCAATCCCTTTTCAGAAGCTGAACATCTCGTGTTTTGTTCAGTAATTTATATCCTGACAATGCTTCCTTATTATGAGTCCCACCTTCCTGACTCCTTTCTGCTAAGTAAACCAAGTGCAAATGTAGGTCAGGAGAACTAATACCCAAATTCCCTTCCTGTCCTGTGAATGCAGCATATCAAAATTTCAGTGTAATTAGAGAGACTCTGCAAGGTTAGTGGAGCAGGTCTTTCTGACATTCATTTTTATTATATGCTAACTACTTTGCAAGTTCATTTAATTTTTTAATTTTAAATTCAAAATAGGCACTTTTTCTTCCTAACAGCAACCGGCCATGTTGGTCCTTAGTTCTGTCACTGAAAAATCAGTCCTATGACAACAAATGGTTATGTTTGTGTGAGAAAGAATAGAGATTAAAAATAATTAGAAAATTTAAGTGCTTTTTGAGAAGTTGTCAGTGAAAATATGTATCATAGGAAATGATCTATACTGTAACATATTCTTCAAAAATCTCTTCAGGTGATATTTTATTCTTTATTTTCCCTAATTCTCAATTGAAAGATTGATTCTATTTGTCTAATTCAAGACAGAAGTGATTTCAGATAGGGCTTTTAATTATGTTAGCAATCTTTCACTACAAGTGAAAATGGCAGAAAGGGTTTGCACTTCAATTTTATTTCCTTCCATCTTTTTTTCCCTCTCATGCTCCCTTATTTCCTCCCTCCATTTTTCCTTAGCTTTGGTTATGTCTGATTTTTATGAGTAACATAACTGTAAGACTGGTTTATGGAACAATTATAAGCGCTTGGTTTTAAAATTATTTGTACATGAAAAATAATATGCAAAATAATTGGACCTTAGAAGTAGAAACATAAGAAAAATAATCACTCTGGTATATGAAAATATTTTTATCTGTGTGGAATAAATTTTCCTACTGAGTGTCTTTAATACTAATCAAGAAATGCTAAGAAAATATCAATACAATAAGTAAAATTAGTAGAGACTAAATTACTGAATCATAGTAACTGCAATCTTAGAGTATGTTTAAACTGATGGAACTGCCTTCTGCATGAAGACATCTTACAGATTACATTTTAACATACGTATTTTCCTTCCAATATTGCATAGAAATCCAATTGTCAATGTTACTACAACAAAATTGTATAAAGGAACAATTGGCCATGTTATTGTTCTGGTGTTTGTTATCACTAACTTCATTCCATAGGGTACTGAATAACTGCAGCATATTTGAAGCATTTCTATAGTTTTTGTAGAAGTATTTCATAATATTTATGGAAATGTCTAGAGTAGTGAAACTGAGACAGAAGCAGTCCCTTAAAATCAAGATGTTCTGCAGTCCCTGTTGTGCTGCCTTCAGTATTCTTTTTGTCAGGATCTTCTCTTTTTTCTGATCATTCAGCTTTTTTTTTTTAATAATGTTTTTTAAACTGTTCCAACTTTTCCTATGCGTAAATACTCTCAATTGCACATAGGAGTGCTCTCAGATAACTTCCCATGAGATTATGTTCCCCTAAGCAATTGCTGGTGAGGTTGGAGTCAGATATAATTGGCTCAAGGCCAGTTTGCTACGTCTCCTTTTAAAAATGGAAAATTAGGCAAAGTTTGCTTTCATATCACTTGCATTGTCAGTGTAGCAGGTGTTGAGTATTAAGGTTTCAGAATCAAAGAACAGAAATCTCCAACTGTGGTGACAGGAACCTATTTGAACTAAAGTCAGAAGTGACCGTGAGGCACTGATGTTGTAACTAGTGCTGGTGATTCTGCCAGCACCTCAAGCCAGCTTTGCATCCTACCTGAGGTTCTTCAAGTTTTCTGTCATTTTGATGGCAGTAGAACAGTTCTATCATGTGGTACCAGCTGCTCATTCACACCAGTGTTTTTCAATAATTGCACTGTCAGTAATAAATTTCTTACACTTAAACCAAGTCCAAAATTCACTATTGTCGATGAAAATCACTCCTTGTTATTTACAAGGGCCCTACCAGACCTTGAATCACTCTAAATGTTTTCAAATGCTTCATCATTTATTGATAATTCCTATGAGTGTTGACATTCTGAAGGAAAAAAGAAAAGAGGTCTTAAATTCCTAAATTGAAAAAGAGTCCTTATTTCAAATTAGCTTGTTTGTACAAAAAGTTTATGAAAAATTCACCATTTAGGACAGAAACCTTAAAATAGTACTGGAATCAGGTCTTTGTTCTCAATTACAGCTTCCTGAGGAGGGTAAGTGGAGAGGGAGTTGCTGAGCTCTTCTCCCTGGTATCCAAACACATGTGGGAATGGTTTAAAGTTGCACCAAGGGATGTTCAGACTGGATATTAGGAAACATTTCTTTATGAAGAGGGTGGTCAAGACCGGAACAGGCTTCCTAGAGAGGTGGTGGATGCCCCAAGCCTGTCAGTGTTTCAGAAGCATTTGGATTCTGCACTTAGCAACATGCTTTAACTTTTAGTCAGCCCTGGAGTGGTCAGGAAGTTGGACCAGATGGTCACTGTAGGTCTATTCTATTCTATTCTATTCTATTCTATTCTATTCTATTCTATTCTATTCTATTCTATTCTATTCTATTCTATTCACTAGGGTGAAAGTCTATAAAAGTTCCGCTGAAGTGTATTGTTTCCTTTGTCTTCACGAGTTATAGAGATCAGGAGTTGGACCCAGCTTTCCCCTTCTGCTTTCTCTTTCTTAGAGGTGGAATGCTGTATTCAGGAAGGGACTGGGGAAAATTCTTTGCTCCTTATTGTACCTAAAAGCTTAGGAAACTTATCCGACATTTCTAAAGCTCAGTAGTTTTAAGCCCCGTGGAATGGTAAGTAATACCACTTATCCTTGCTATAGTAAAATGAGTTTTTCCACTTCATTTCTTCACTGAAACTATTTATATAATGTCTGTGTTCTTTTATGGCTTGTACAAAAAAACAAAAAAACAAGTGCCATAATAAATTTACATGGGCTTAGGGAAAATACTGAAATACAAAAAAGCAATAAATTCATATGCCAATCATGTATCTTATTTTTAACCATCTCATACATTATAAACTTCACAGAAGTTTCAAAGTAATAATTTCCAACAACTGAAGAATGTCTATTTCCTTGTGAACTTTCCATATTCTTCCATTTAACATTTAGTGGTCCAATTTTCTTTGCATAGGTCAAGAGGATTTTTTCACATCTTGTTACAGGGAAAAGGGTACTTGAGTGGAAAAGGTGCACTCTCTATTATTACCACAGAATTTCAAGTAGCTGAGCATATTCTTTAGAAGCTGGAGCACTTTCGCACAGATATGAGATATTAGAGCAAAACTTGCACACTCTTATTCTAATCAGAATTGGGTATTGTTGGACTGATATAAAGGGCAAAACTCACATGCCAAGTATGTCTGAGTTTCAGTTCAGCTTTGCATATCCCACTTTATAATATTTGCTAGTCTTTTAGTCAATTAACTGACTCGACTTCAAGAAAATATCACAGAAGTCCCAGTGACACTAATATATTCCAGCTCCAGGCCTACATTACCACATGATGTCATGAATTACCTTGTTCATGGTGGCATTGTAAAACCATGGGGGCCTCTGTCCTTGAGTATTAGAGTCCTGGGGAGAAATCTAGGGGTGGGAGGAAGACAGAAATCTGAGTCTAAAGGTAAATAAGGAAGGTATCTAAAATGAACATTGTAAAAAAGAGGCTAAGTTCTTTTCTTGAGTTTGGATCCTTTGAATAGTGTCAGAAGTAGATGAAATAGTTTCTTTCAAAACTCCAAGTAGAACTCAAATGTTTTGTCATCTGTCTAATAATTTTAATGGATTTTAGTATAATAAATAACTGGTTTTAATGAAATTTGGATCTTACAGCTCATAGAGACATTTTTTCCTTAAGTTTTGTCTAACTTGGCCTTGAACGATTAAATTTCTCATTAGTTTTCGAAAGGATAGTTGACATTTAGGAATTAGTTAGAAATTACAGTTTTATTGCTCATGTTATTGCAGTGTAATGTTCATTTGGACAGAAACACAATGTCCTATTTAAGCACACTGCATTTAAATTATCCATTTTGTTTTATTCTGAAATGTATTTGCATGATGATAAATGAATAAAGAATTATGATTTCCAAGGAGACATTCTCTCTATCCTTGAGTTAGAGAAGTGAAGGCCAAAGCTGGAACAAATGGCAAATGGTCTGGGAAGATGCCATTTCCACAGTAAAAGAAAACACTGCTATCTGAAGGATGTCTCCTTAGATAACAAATCACTGTCTGAGAGGGGATAAAGAACAATATGACTTAAAAGAACTAAAATTCTAACCCAAATATGATTCTGGTTTGTTTTTGTTGTTGGGTTTGTGGTTTTTTTTCCTCCAGCAGAATTATTACAGGTGCCACAGCTTCCCAATTTGATTGCTTAAGTCTTCATAGGTACTACTGACATTTTTATTTTCCATAATTAACCTTGATTTTCTTGTGCCAATTGAAGCAAGAAAAAACCCACCTTTTAAAATATCAGACACCGTACTGCTCAATGGACAGTACAGCTAAACAGTCAACACTGAATGTATCTCGCTTGAATTCAGCAAAAAACACCTACAGAAGTACCATTCCCTTCATCATTATGGTATGTGGACATCTAGACACATGCACAGGTTTTTTCAAAAATCTGAGGAGACAACTCTTCCCATAATCACATCACCTGATCTGAGCTCTCTAGAAGGGAGCTCTACCCACCAAATATAGATGAGGCCAGAACAAAAAGCTTCCTTTCAGAAGGAAACCATATTTCTTGAGAAGAAGCACTGGGAAATTTAATATTTTTTGTATTTTGATATCTCGACTATAATTAAATATCCAGCACACCACTACCAGGGAAAATATAAATTTGGGGAAGGAAGGAATTAAGAGAAGAAATATCTCCTGACTGAAGGGAAAGAGCAGATGATATCAGTAAACTAGATTCCAGAATGAAGGGAAGTCACTATTATACTTTCTGAAAGGTTAATCTTTCAACAAATCTTTTGAATATTTTCATTAAATATCTTGACTTAAAACCAAGAAGTGCATACATAAAATTTGCAGCATCATAAACACAAAAGGAAGAGTGAGACATCAAATTACTAAAGGTATAGACAACTCCTGTGATTCCAAGAATGCCAGAAAGGGGATCCAAAAAAAATAGAGTTCAAGAACAGGCATCTGAGGATTAATAACAAGAAAATCAACATTTAGGTCCTTGTTTGGAAGCAACTGAGGAAGATAAAAATCTGGTATACTATTTGCAAACCATCATCTGGAGATAAAAATTAATCTGTTGAAGACTCAATGCTGTTGGTGAGACTACATCTGGACTACTAGGTGAATACTTCTCAGCTCCCTCCCCTAAGGCTGAATTCACATTTGAACAAGTACAAAAAAGGTACACTTTGACAAAGGGTGGAGCGGAAAACTTCAGGAGAGAGAAAGAACATGGACTAAGTAGCATGGCAAATTGGGAAGTATATCTAGAAGAGTCGCCTAAATTTAAAGAGCAGAACTGGCATAAAAACTAACTGGTCATAAGTATGCTTAGAGTGGAAACGATAGGGTGCTCTCTAACGAGCAGTGGAGTGAAATTCTTGAATTACCTTCAAGCAGAGCAGTAGAAGCACCTAGACAGTCGCTTTCAAGCTGGCATTTGACTAACTTGAGAGAGGCCATTTAGAGAGACATCTGGGTGCTGTTCAGTTCAGGGTCCCCCAACAAAAGATGGACATGGACCTGTTGGAATGAGTTCAGAGGAGGGCCATGAATATGATCAGAGGGCTGGAGAACCTCTCTCTGAAGATGGGATAAGAGAGTTGGGGCTGTTCAGCTTGGAGAGAAGGCTTTAGGGTGACCTTAGAGCAGCCTTCCAGTATTGAATGGAATCTATATAAAGGCTGGAGAGACGTGTGTTGCAAGGGCATGGAGTGATAAGACAAGGGGGAATGGCTTTAAACTGAAAGAAAGCAAGTTTAGATTAGATATTAGGAAGAAATTCTTCACTCTGAGGGTGGTGAGACAGGTTTCCCAGAGAAGCTGTGGATGCTTCATCCCCGGAAGTGTTCAAGGCAGGCTGGATGGGGCTTTGAGCAAGCTGCTCTAGTGGAAAGCGTCCATGTCCATGGCAGGGGGATTGGAGCTAGATGACCTTTAAGGTCCCTTCTGACCCTAACCTTTCTATAATCCTATGATTTTATGATAACTGGGATTACAACACAAGATCCTTTTGAGTCCTATCCTCCTTATCACTGTATAGTTTTTCTTTTTATAAAGGGACAAGTCTTAAAATCATAAATCATGAAAAATGCTTTCTTCAGTGTTAGGAGAGGGCATGGTGGATTTACATTTTAAAAGGAAAAAAAAAAAAAAAAGAAGAAATAGGTAAACCTGTTCCCCAAACATGTTCACCTTCTGTGTTCTGTGTTTTCAGCTGTTTGCCTTTTTCTGCTATCGACATTCTTTAAAGAGAAATGATAGACAAGAACACAGATATGGTCCATCAGACTACTACAGAGTTGTCTGAGGCTAAAAAGAGCAGAAATATAATAAAAAGAAGAGTGGATATTTGTATTTATTATGGCTTCCAATGTTATTTCCTTTGGCTGTGTATCTGTCTAATGATAGATTACCCTCCAAAGCAAATTTAGATTTGTTTTAATTTAGATTTTAGTATGGACACTTATCTGAATTATCCAAGGTACTTGGATATGCATTACTGGACTGGAAAATTCATGTAAACATAATCTAATAAGGTTTCAGATGCTTTTTGTTTCCAGGAACAAGAGATTCCATGTAGAAAAGTACAGCAGAGAGCAAGGGATAGACAAAAGAGTGGTGAGAAAAACAAACGAGGGACTGGTGTTCTCACAAAGTCATAGTGAGCTTTGTAAAGGTTGAAATTCTCATTGTTTATCTAACAAACCTCTTGGATGACTATAGTCACAATATGTTTTAAAATGGAGGTACATCAACCTTTTAAATAGCATTTCCTGATCGTCATCACTCATTCCACTAGCTAATAGAAGGACTAGGCTTTTTTAGCATGAATGGTATTTTTCTTTTAGCAAATTTAATCGACAAGCAAAGTGTCAGGCAATTACCCCTCTCCAAAGGGATGCTGCCCAAGCAAGGGAAGTCAGGACAACTGTCACCACTTACCTGGAAATGAAGGTTCAGACATCTCATGTACAGACGCCTACACCTCAGTGAGTGATGGCGAGCTCCTTATACATTCAGTGGAGAAACACGGGCACTTACTCTGATACCTACTTAATAAAGAGAAAGGCACCACTTTAAAAGTGAGGATTACTCTCCACTGTGGACAGATGAATT
Organism: Sclerurus mexicanus; assembly: GCA_013396755.1. Taxonomy (NCBI): domain Eukaryota; kingdom Metazoa; phylum Chordata; class Aves; order Passeriformes; family Furnariidae; genus Sclerurus; species Sclerurus mexicanus. The sequence continues at coordinate 1,535,631 of VWZF01001378.1, forward strand.
TCTGTGCTGTGAATGACCGTTCACCCAAGAGGACAATGGCAGAAGGTCTCCAGCTTTGAACTCTGTTGCCCAGCTGAGTGATGAGCTGTGTTTCATACCCTCAGGCCTGAGAGGTGCAGCTGGTCAGAAGGTGGGAATTGAGGAGAGACTGCTTTAAGCTAAGTACAGTAAACAAGTTTTATTCTATTGCACTCTTTTATGTTTGCAAAGCACTTGATGCAATGGGAGAAGTTCTTCAGAATTTAAATTAGAATAAATGAATCTAGTGTTCAGACTATTTTTAAAGAATATGACCTTTCCATTCTGTAATAGAGTCTCTTAAAATTGCTGGCAAGGAAAGGGAAGGAGATATAATACAAGAGAGTTCTAGATTTCCGGAAACTAATATTAAGTCTGCATCTTCAAGGTTGCTGTCTTGCTAATGTTGTCATGGGCTAAAATTATATTAAGGACTTCTCAACCTATTTACTTAACATGAGATTTTAATGGCTTTTACAGTGTTGTATTCCTAATTAATGCAGCCCTTTTAACCTGCTATCCTTTTCTATTTACCACAAAAGATTAAATTCACTCAAACTCCCAAGGAGTAGGAGATGGATGGAGTTCAGCTCCAGAGTTTACAGGGAACAGAAATAGAAATATCCATTTCTAGGATTTAATAATTGTTTCCCTAGATATTAGTTGATTATTAATTAATTAACAAAGGGTTTATCTTACTAAATACAGATTTGCCATAGATAACAGAGTCAGGAAATATGTGGATTTAAGAAAGAGCCATAATCCACTTTGGATGGAGGAAGAGTGATAATAAACCATTATCAGTAGCCCTGGAGAGAAGATTGAAGGGAAAAGGGAGCAGTTAAGACACAGGAATGACTGGCTAATGAGTGAGAAACTGTAAATCATAAAAGAGTTGGTTCTGTGAAGTGATGCTAAGAATTTGCTTGGACTCTCAGTAGAAGTTGCTATGATGCATGCTGAAACAAAAATTTTGATAAAAGAAGGACAAGGGACAAACTTTAGAGAGGCACTAATCAGTCATTTTGTTATTTTTTCCCTTTTGCAGCTTTGATTACGGTTTTGGGAAAAAGCAAAAACCCTCAGTTTTTCTACAGAAAATTTAGTTTATTATTTTCTACAGTCTCCTCTATTTACATACAGCCCCAAGTTGAAAGGATGAGCATGGAGTACACTACTCTCAAGGAACAGTAAAATTAAGAGTGTACTTTTGGTGCTCCGTTCCTGTGAAGAGTCTGGGATTTCACAGCAGCTGGGGTGTACTGTTTCTACCAAGCTGAAAGGATCAGTTTAGGAGCTGTTGGTCCCATAATTTAGGTCAGTGGAACAGACTCCCCAACATCACATCAGTGTCTTACGTGTCAGGCAAACAGCTTGTGACTTCAGGGACTGTACATGTGACATCAGCTTTTCCCTACTTTGCAAAGACAGTAAAAAGATGCACCAGGTTAAAGGACTCTTTTGAATTTGCGTTTTTATTTCAGAAGCAATGATGGCAGGACTGCAGACCTGTGTGGCTTCTTTGTGGTACCCGCTAGGGGAAACTGTACTAGGACTTTTGCTTTGCATCTAAGGTAGAACCTGCTATAAAATTCCTCCTCTAAGCAATACGTAAGTTTGGCAGGACATTATACTGAGCTGATTTTATACTGAATCTTCCTATACTAAGTTCTACGTCTCTTAGTGATTAAATATTTGTCATTTTAATGATCGGATATGAACAGATGTGTTTAACTTTCACGGTTAATGATCTCTGTGTTTCTGCTTTTAATCCCTGCCTATTACACTAATGGACTCAAATTACTACAGTGTTCAAGAGGCCATTAAGCTCTTTCATAGGACATCAAATGCTAATGGAAATTTGCTATGAAAACTCAAGCATTTTGCTCTTTTACTGAAATACGTAGTCTTCACTTCTGAAATAAAAAAAGAGTTTTCTGTTTTGGTTCACAGACCAAATGATGCCTTTTAAAAATTATCACTCAGCTTATTCTGTCACATATGCAAGTATTGATTTATGAAATGCTCTCCTCTGTATGTTTTCTGGAACATGATACTAACCTTTAAATGGAAATTAAAAACTCTGGGCCTCTTGCCTAAAGAACTCAAACAGTTCCCTCAGACCTGGGTAATAGCATTATTGCTATCATAAATAATTACTGTAGGCAAAACCAATTCTAAACAGGAAAAGTAAAATCTGAGAGTAAGTATAATAAAATTTTCTGAGCTTCCAATGGGTAATCATCTTGCAAAGTATTTAATGAGACCCAAGATGATGAGGAATCACATCTCTTAACTAGTAGCTGTGTCCACTAGTCCTTTAGTTATCTGTTTAGTGTCAGACTGTTTAATACTTGGAAAGGTTATCAGTATTTCTTTACAACTGGCCAATTATCTAGGCTGATTTTATATATATGTTTACCAGCAGATGGTCTCATAATAATTACTAGAGTTGCCAGGCCAGTTATGCATAACTCCTTCCCGAAGCCATTGACCAGAATGGATATTTTTAAGTTTTAACTTGTATATTTTACTCAGAAAATGTAAAAAGGGAGTTAGAAAATTAAAGAAAAGCTGTAACTGCAAAAAAAGAAAAGAACTAAAAATAAACACCAAATTAATGACTATAGACAGGCACTGCTGAAATGCAAAAAGGAGTGAAGAAGGACACCCTTTCTGGGCAAGTGAAGATTCGTGAAATATCTGGTCCCCATAGGAGATAGGTTCTTTCCTATCCTGCATTACATGTGCTACATTTATTCAGATTTCATGGGTCCTAAGACCCATAAGTGATAAAAGAAAATGTGTTGGATTTGGACCAATACAATAAAAACACATGGAACTGTTTCTATAGGAGAACGGTGAGTCCAGTTCAGCTCGGAAGTCTGTAAAACCTTTTATGTTATGGCAAAGGTGAATAGATAATGTTTATTCATCACAGCAGAGGACCTCAGTGACAGGAGTGACATTATGAGGCCAAAACCAAAAGCTTTTTTATAGAACATATTGCTAAATTATGGAGGTTATTGTCAAAGAACAGTGGCCAGTCCAAAATCTAAATAAATTCACAGACAACAGACAAATGTATGGAGAATGTGTCAGTCAATGGACATGAAACACAACCAAGTAGAGGAAATCACTGTCTGCAGCACCATCTAGATCTCTCTTTGACAAAAGCTACAAAGGTTTCTAATGGCAAGTTTTGTGCTCTACAGACCTGTTAAGGGTGTCTTTTCTCTAAGCTAGACATTGCCATCGCTGATTTTCTCACAGAGATGGTAGCTTGAAACAAAAGGCTGTCTTTGATTTTGGGAGCTGAGGAGCAGACCTAGCACCTAGCATAGAAAGATGACTCAAAATGGTTCTAAAAAGAAACCAGTAAAAAAAGAAACATATTGAAAGAAGAGATTAAAAATGAGGAAATTGTGAAAGAGTTATTTAGCGCTCAAGTTATTTAGAATCAAAAGACTGGGGGAATGATCTTGAACATGTCCAAAGACACATGAATCAGTATTTCTGAACACCACAAGGACAGCAGAGAGAAGCAAGGAACTCTCACAACCTTGTATGAGGCCTGGACAAGCCTGATAGAAGTAGAAGCAGTAGAAGCCCTACAAAGGCTTAGGCATGGCCTGGATGAACCTAACTGGGGTCTCTGCATCATGGACTAGAGCCAGAAGAAATTCCTTAGGGAAGGCCTGAGGCCAGAAATGTGTTACACCAGAGTTAGCCATGATTCGTCCCTTCAAGAATCTCCTGGTCCAGAGACTGGGAGGGAAGGCAACAGATGCCACCTAAGGCACCAGATAGAAAAGTCTCCTGGTCTGAAAGCATCTGGTAACACTGTGGGCATAGAGCAGAACTCAGCTCACTAAGGCTGATAAAGTTGGCCCTAGTGGGATGACCTCTATCATGCACTTGTGGTTTTTGCTGAGAATGATTGGCACTTCCTCGAACTGTGCACATTTGTCTCCTCAGGCAGCTATAGAAGTGACCCACCTATGGGAGAGCCTGGCCTGCACTAGTTCATGTGAGGGCAGGAGGCCACCAGTATGGCTAAACTCTGCTGCTGGTCTGCCAGGGGCTGGAAACAGGTTGGCAGGTGCCCCAAGTTAGAGGGAACTCCAGCTGAGCCTGCTCTCCTGCTTGTCCCTGTCAAAGCTATCCTGCAAAACCCAGCAATATTGGCTGCATTTAGGGGACAATAGGTACTATGGACCCATAGGAAGGGGTCTGAAGACTCTATAAAGTGACTAATGATGTTAGTTTTACAGCTCACTGAAGGTGATATAATACACAGGTTTTATATAGACACAGGTTTTGCAGGCCCTATGGCCATTCAAGGGACCTATGGCCATTCCCTTAAGTATTGGGAGAGGAAGCTATCACCATCAGAAGTCTTTCTTTCAACCTTTTGCTGTTAGCATCCTTTCTCACTTAGTGACACTGGCAGAGATACAATTTTTTGGACTAAGGGACTGGATCTGTGAAGTCCTTCAGGCGTGAAGTTAACTGACTCCCTCTTTTGCCTTCAGCAGTGAAATAATCAGATGGCTTTCTAGTTTAGGGAGCCCAGCATGTGCAGCCTGCAGCCAGTACTCACCACCGAGAGGAGAGACAGAGTTGTCTTTCCTCCACTGGCTGTTGCTCTAGCCCACCAGTTTCACATTTTTCTTAAATTGTTTCCACGATAAAGCAGTGAAATGAGATACCCTTCATATGATCAAGCCTACTGGCAGCACTAGTCCTTGTCCTGTAAATGAGGGCACACACCTGCAAAGGTACAGGAACTTGGGTGAAGAATATCTTCTTGAAATAGATACAGAGGAGATTTGTCTTCATGGTCCCAGGGAAACCTAAGGAAGCATTTCAATAACAGCATTGTTAACAAATTACTATTTCCTCCTAACTTATATGTCTCCTTAAGTTCTTACTTTAGGCCCAGTTATGGCAATTTGACATTGAGAACACCTTCTAATGCCTAAAACCATGCTTTGCTTAAAAAATAAGCATTTTTTCCTATGGATTCTGAATTATTTATTTTAAATTTGTAAATATGTGTCGTATTCCAGTGAGTTCAACATGGGACACTTTTGTATTTGAAGGTGTTCAGACATTTGTGTACTGGGTTTACATGGCAAGGTTTTGGTTGCAGGGGACTACAGAAGTGGCTTCTGTGAGAAGCTGCCAGAAGCTTCCTCTGTGTCAGATAAAGCCAATTCCAGCTGACTCCAAGACGGACCCACCACTGGTCAAGGCTGAGCTGATCAGTGATGCTGGTAGCACCACTGGAATAACATAATGTAATACCAAAGGACATAAATTCAGTCTATATCTTAAGTGAGTGTACTCTAAATTGGTCTATAGAATTCTTCAATTGTGATCCGAATTCTTTAGACCTGGGATAAAACTTCCAGATGCTGTAGCATCATTTTGTATAAAAGATTTAAAGTCAAATGAAGTTTTATATACATATATATATATATGTCTGTGTGTGATGGTACTTTTTCAACAGATTAAAAATTTTGCTGGTGAGACAACTAAGAAAATGATAAAAACTAATAGGGCACTGCTGAGAATGGACAATCTGAGCTATTCCAGGTAAAGGCTCATTTCCTCAGCAGGGTTTTGGAGTTGTATTTACTGCTCGAGTGAATTGCCTACTGTGTTCTGCGACTACGGCAATAACTGATCCTGCTGGACTCTACTATAAACACTTCCAATCAATCAACACTGGCATCTTCCTGTAGCTTTGCTATTAAAAACAGAGGGAATTTTTTAAGCAGAGGCCATTCATGTAATTAAAATAATACTAATAATTTGTAATGAGTACAGTTTAAGGCAAGTCACTAAAAAGCTTATTGTCTTTCAAAAGTTTGGGATAATGGGATGCTACTAATTAATACTTTTTTATGCCTTCTGGGTTCTTCTGCTGAAGCGGCCTTCTTTAATTTTGTGTATTACCAGTATGTTGGCAATGCATGCAAAGCAGGAAAACACATGTATTAAGTGGGTTCTTTTTGCTTTGCATCACTGAGTTCATCTACATGTAGGAAAATTGTTCTAAACATCATCATCATCATCATCATCAGTGGTGCACATTAGGGACTGGAGATAACTACTGTAAAAAAGTATCCTGTTCAAAATGTAACATAAGCTTCACTGTAAGAACACAGTCTCAAGTTCAGAAATTGTGGTGTGACAAGTTATATCAGGCACAAAATGTTTATAGACGATTGGGTTAGAAAGACAAAAATAAACCTGAGAATACTCATATATATTTAATTTTTACTTTTTTTTTTTAAGAATTTGTGTGTGGAAGTCCTGTAGCACTCATGCTTTTGTAGAAGAAAAGTGCTTTTATGTGAGCAGTCTGATCTGTCTTGAAATAGGCAGTGCTGCTGACATGTATCTGTGTAATTATATGGATTATATTTGCAAAATGTGTACTACTGAAGGATTTCGCAGTCAGCTTGTGCTTTAGAAAATGCTGCAAGAGATGAATTAATATAATGAATTACTCTAAATTATCTTCTTGGTTACAAATTCTAATCTGTGTGTTCCTTTTGCTTTATGTTTTGCCATAAGTATTGCTAAAGGCACAGATATATTTTTCTTGCTCTTCTGTATGCTCTCAGATGCTATTTCTGACTAACCATCATTAAAAAGTGCAGCAAAAGGCAGAAGCAACAGCTGAGGATATTTGAGGGTGAATTATCTGAATATTTGAACTGATTGCTAGATGACTCAAAGCTCAAGTTTCTCATGTTGGTAGGCTTGACATTTTTCTATGTACTTTTCCTTAGACACAGGCTCATAGTAGGAAGGAGACGGTATAATCTCAGAGTGAACTCCAATTAAAGGAGAAAACACTCCAAAGTATTTGTTTTCTCATTGAGACAATAACAACATTTAAGCAAGGACTGGGAACTATGTGAATGCAATATGTCAATCATATTGCAGAAGAAATGGTAGCACAAGGATTTTGGATTACAAGGAAAATAGCTATTAGTTGTATTCTGTTACAATAGAATAGCAGAGGTCAAATCACAACGCAGCCATAAGTCAGCTAGGATACATAAAAGTCACTATCAGTTAGCAACAAAGAAGACATTGCAGAAAGAGCAGCAGGCCAAAGGGGCATCCCAAATATCTTGTTTAAAAAAACCCCCACAGTGTGCAAAGGGGACAAGAAGACTATTTAAAAAAAAAAAAAGTGATGTTTATTGCCTTAAAGGAATTGAAACTCTGGAATCTTAATGTTTTCACATTACTCTAGCACTGAACTTGAACCTGCAAGATTACAGAACTAAACCACAACATGTCAAGACCAGCTAGACTATAACCCTTCTGGTAGCAAAAATTTCAAAATGAAGTTCTAATTTCAAAAAGCTTTTTCCCCCACTCTGGTTAAATCTTAAAACTACCTTACTTTGTATATGCATGGTTCATCTATCCTCCTCTTTACCCTTTTTGTGTGAGAAAAGACAGAAAATTTTGAAGCATTGTTTCTGTTTAGAGTGAGTAAAAATCGTGCATTTTTGAGAGCTAAGTGGAAAACTGAGCTTACAAAAGGAAAACAAAGTAACAACCCCAGTAACACCTAGGAGTGTGTCTACATTAAGCTTTAATTCAAAGCCAAACTTGAACTAAAATTTTATTTTCTGCTCTTGAAATTGAAATTAATGTGCCAATATTATGTAAAAACTATACCTTCCATAAAGGGAAAAAAAAAAAAAAAAAAGATAGTTCACTTTAAGTTTTAAGTGTAGGCAGGCTTCTGAGCACTTTTTCACCAAATCTTTATATGTGACAGCATCCTAAACCCTCAAATGTAGTCATAAAAAAAATAACCATTTACATTTTCTTGTTTTGCTGGCACTTTTTGTGTGACTTCTCCACTGACCAATGAAATAACTAGCACTGTTTCCATTAATTTAATGTAGGAGTGTATTGTGTAGATCAATTAGCTGTAGTAGTATACTGTGTAATACTGCATGGTTTCCTTTCAATTTGCCACATGTTACTGTGGTTATATAACTGGATTTTTCAAATAAGGAAATAATAGCAATACTTAGAATTAAAAAACTCACACCTAGCAATTTCTAGTACTCAAAAGACAAAGCCTAGAACAACCATCCCAGAAAAGAGCACAAGCCAACAAAACAGAACCTACCTGCAGAAAATCTTTACAGACAAAACACTAAATATCTATTTCTTGCTGCCCTTTCAGTTCCACTTTGTAAATTAATATGCGCAGCAGAACACCTAGAATTTGAAGGTGCAATTTACACAGAAGAAAACCCAGACTTTGCCTGCAAGTTTTCTCATCTTATACTCTCCTCAGTCTCTCTCAAAAGTAACTAATCTGGTTTACTTTCTAGAGCTGGAAACATGAGATTTGTCCCCACTTTAATTTTCTTTTTGTCCTCATTTTCACACAATTCACTTCTTATTTACCCAAGCTTCCTTAGCTGGAAGGTTTATGCTAACTCAATTGTTAAAGTTACATTGGTAGTTAATATGTGTCAAAAGCTTCTCTTACACTATATGTATTGTAGAAGTGTTAATTAAATATTGATTCTCCTCTCACTTGTCTGCATTTTAGCCTTCACAATTTCAGGGTTGTTATTTAGTCATTTGTGTAGATAATCTTCTCCTTCATCATCTACATGAAGATAATCAGAGGACTGGACCCACTCTCCTATAAAGGCTCTCTGAGAGTGCTGGAGTTGTTCAGCCTGGAGAGGAGAAGGCTCTGAGGAGACCTTATAGCACCTTCCAGTATTTGGGAGAGCAAATTTTTACATGTGCAGATAGTAAAAGGACAAGGGGGAACAGCTTTAAACTAAAAGAGAGGTTCAGATTAGATACTGGGAAGAAATTCTTTACTCAGGGGGTAGTGAGGCACTGGAACAGGTTGCCCAGAGAAGGTGTGGATGCTCCATCCCTGGAAGCGTTCAAGGCCAGGTTGAATGGGGCCTTAAGTAACTGGTCCAGTAGAAGGTGTCCCTGCCCCATGGCAAGGTGGATGGAACTAGATGAAGGTCCCTTCCAGACCAAACCATTCTAATTCTGTGATTTTCTTCATCTATCTTCAATAAATACTACTGCAAATATTAGAAGGGTGGCTGTGGTAAAGGAGACCATAAAAGGAACATTTACCATAGTTAGTAACTCATCTAGAGCAATTTCGGCTGCCTCTCCCAACCTATACCTGTACCTCCTGTATCTATAAAACTCTGCATCCATTAATGCAAGCTGGAAACTATGCTGTTAGTCTGCTTTAAATACATATATTACATACATAGGATCACTCTTCACTACAGCTCAGCAGCCTTAATAATTGCCTTGGAATTTTTTTCCATGTGTATTTGATTGTCTTAAGAGGAAATAATGAAGATTTGTGTGACAAGGATTATCTAGAACATGTGACTCACATAGTAAGAATACTCAACAATTTACTCAATACAATTATTTCAGCCATTTTAAATTGGTCAGTCAATATATGTTGCCTGAGAAGATGTGCACCCATGTTAGCCTTACTGACAAAAGGCTTTCTTTTTTTACCTACATTTTGCAGACCTTTCAAAAGTAATCCATGGCTCCTAAGACTGGGTGGTTTACAGGTTGAAAATCCTTCATAAAATCCATTTCTCCATAGTCAGTGGACAAATATAACTTTTTTTTCTTCCGTAATAGAATGGCAAAGTAATAAAATACTGTGAAATAATTGACTAGTTATTTATTTTTTTAGAATAGGTCTAGAAGGGGCTGCTCCTGTCTGTTGATTAGGTAGCATGAAATCACTCTGATTGGAAAAGTTAATTGAACATGACTAAATGATGAGTCAGACCCAACAGGAGTCAATGGTAAGATACACTTGCCAGAAAAGAAAATCAGATTCTGGGAAGTATTAATAGCAGTGTCATATGTAAGACATCAGAGGTAATTATTCTGATGTTTGGTTGAGGTGAGGATGCAGGTGATAGACTGCCTGATTTGGTCACCTTATGTAATGGATGATAACAAATTGAAGGGTCAGGAAGAAACAGATGAGTAAAAAAAGGCTTAATAAGTATTATCTGTTAGAAAAAGTGACTGTAAGATTATTATCTTAGTCATTTAAGGCACTTTTGTTATCACTTGTTCACTGATGAGAGAAGTAAGCAGCTTACATCACAGCAGTGGCTGTGCCTGCACTCCTGAAGTGTGTTTATTTGACCCATCCCTGGCTTCTAGCTGTGGATATGGGATGTAGACTCACAGGTGCTGCCCAGGGCCACTGAAGTGCTCAACCATTGAAACATATCCTGGTTCAGCTTCTATCCCACTGCGTGTTGCACCTTCTCACTCCCACATCTCTCTAGCATGACTTTCAGCTTCACTCCCACTTCAAAGGCTGCTGGCCCTCAGAATTGGCTCATGCCATGGCCTGGCAGCGATGGATCCTCTTCAGGTATCTGTGTGAAAAAAAAAATAATTTACATGCCAGTGTCTAGAATGTCTGGGACACACACTGCTCTGTTGTCCCTTTCAAGGCACACCTTTATCCTTAAGCAAAAATGTACAATTGTGTTTGAAAGAATGTAGACTAGACTCATTCTCAATAGTCTAATGAAAGAAGAACTCCAGACAAGATAACCTTCTATGTGTTCATGAGATTCCCGCAGTCTGGAGGACACAGATATATCCCAAAACTGCCCTTGTGCCTTCCTGCACAAGTAAAAAGTAAGTCATGCAAAGGGCCAGAGGAGGTAGTGATTTATTGTGTACGTATCCTAGACTTCTGTTTCTTTGCTGTGCCTTGCTTGGAATAATGGACTGAAAAAGTTTGGTTGCTCTACTGAAAATGGAAATCACCTTTGAGAAGACTGGAAGAGACTTGTACACTGCTCCACCAGGACATACCATGGACCTACCCATTAAGATGCAGCAGGGGTTAAGCACAATGCATGCGCAATGCCTTTCTGCTCTCTCCCAGGCCTCTCCCAACATATCCTCCTTGGAGTACTTCTTGAGGATGATGAAAGTATACCTTGTCCATCCTGAGTGGAAATCCTGCTTCAGTGTGTATTGGATTTGCATGGTAAGGTTTCAGAAGAGGTGGAGAAGAGGTTTATAGGGATGACTTTGGTGAGAAGCCGTTAGAAGCTTCCTCACGTGTGCAAAACGGACCTCCTGCTGGCCAAGGCTGAGCCCATCAGTGGCTGCGGTAGTAGCTCTGGAATAATACTTTTAAGAAGGGGAAGAAAAAGCTGCGCAACAATATGACTGGCACACACAGTTGAGAAATGCACAATGTAATGTTTCAGATTTCATCCTTATTCTTCCTCAGACCAAAAAAAAAGGAAGGGAAAAGGGAAAAATGGGACATTTTATGAAAAACATAGTTTTTAATAAAAACTTCCATTTTATACTTGAATTAAAAAATTATTAACAGTAATGGAGTTTCAGTTATGAAGTTAAACTTTAGAGATTAAACTCTTGAATAATTTGTGCTGAAACTTACATACTGTCCTCTTGCCCCTAGTCTTTTATCTCTGGTTAGGTACCTTAAACACTTATTTTTTTTCTCATAATAGAAGATGATGGGCTATTGAAAAAGTATATAACTGTAACTGTTACAGCAAGTTGGGAAGGTTGAATTTGTCTGGAAAATAACAATGAATATGGAGAACCAATATGTATGAACCATGTGAACCAATGATGTAATAAAAACAGCACACCAAAGAAATAAATACCTCTGAAAGGAGAAAAAAGGCACAAATAGTTAGCCAAGGACCAAAATCCTACAGAATGGAAAGGGGCATCAGTTGTCTCACTTTGCTGAGATAACTATGATTTATACTTGATGAAAGTCCTAGGCACTACCAAAAATTGTGGAAAGAAAGGAGATCAGAGACTCTTCAGTCAAAACTTTATGTTGAATACTCACTTTTTTCTTACAGAAAATTTACAGGGGAAAAAATGCAGACAGTATTTTACATGATGATACAGTTAACTGCAACTGAAATATCTCCTAAAATATTCCAGCTTTCTTATGAAGTTCCCTTTTCTGAAGACTTCCCTAGTAATTTTTCAATTACAGTGAAGTCTTCTTGAATCAGTTAGTTCTAAAGTAATAAAGCTGTGTAGGAACAGATTTAATGTACACAGTACAGTGCAAATAAAAATGCTTCATTGTATTAAAATCACAATTGTACTAACTTAGCCCTATCTAATAAAAAACTTTTCCCTTGACCCATCAAACCACCTTTGCTTAAGCAAAGTGACTCCAAGTGAATACACAGCTCAATGAAAGATATGGCTATTTTTTTTTTTGTTCTTTATATAAGCGTTTAAGTCAAGCATTCACTTTTTTTCCTCTTAACAACTTCAGTTTTCCCTTATTTAATTCTCACAGCCTGAAAAAGGGACTAATTTCTGCTGGGAGTAAGAGGAAAGTACAGACATAACTTTCTATAACCAAATATGAGCCATATACATTGTCTTTTAGAGAACAATTGATTTTTTTTGTTTGTTTCTATATCTAACTTTCTGTATTATAGATGTTGCCTCTAGGAGTGTGGCATTTAATGATATTCAGTAAAGTTTCAAAGATGAATTTCAGAAAGCAGGTGTAAAAGAGCACTTTTCAGAACACATTCTGTTTTCCCAGTGTTCCTTTCTTAGTAACAGTTCTCAGGTCACTCTGCTAATTCACATTCTGGTTGGTTTGAGATCAGATTTGTATTTATGTATGAATACAAACTGAAAAGATTTGCTTCCTGAAATCTCTGAGAGTTATAGAGGGAACATAGTTGCATATTTGCTGTCAGCTCTAATAGCTCTTGAAACTCGACAAGAAAAGGATGAAGTTTTCCCTGATATTGCGTGGGCTGTTCAGGTCAGATACTGTAGATTAATTGTATGAAAAATGCTCTTTGAGAAAATCCATGGAGAGGCAGTAGTTTTGCAACTCCTTGAATAAAAATTGTCTTTAGGGACATTATATTTTTTAAATCCTTGCCAGTACCAATGGGATCTTTCGGATCTTAAATGGAAACTGGAAGAAATTATATGGAATGAAAATAGTTTCAAAGGAAAATAGAAAGTATGCCTAGTTCAGTGCCTTTCCCACTGCATATCACAAAATAAATGACTGAGACAAGTTAAAAACTCCCTTTATTTCACCTTTCAGTACATTGCTAGAAGATATTTAAGCTTTTATATTTTTAATAATGAAGCTTCTTTTTGCCCTCTGTATGTTTGCAAAATGTAGAGGGTACCAAGACTTTCAAACTGTATGTGCCAACAGTTAATGATTATGGCCTCTGTTCTTAAGGTCTAAATCTTTGAATTTTGCTTGTGCAGACTGTTGTCCATAAACTGTGGCTGATAGGAATACAGCAATTTCATGGAGAGATAAAAGCCTGTCCACTTGTAGTGACTCCTTCAATAAGGAAAGCTGTTCCTGTGAGCTAATGTGTTCACTTTTAGGTATAGTATTGGAGAACTGGGCTGTGATGTAGAACATTCTAGGTTCAGATCTTGCTGAAAATCCAGATAAGATGTTGCAGTTTCCCCATCTTATACTGTCTAGAGAAGAGATCAAGTCTAGAGAATATTTACAGAGAAACACTCACGTTCCAGTTATTGACTTAACTTCACTTGCTGTTTCCACGTTCTGTCTTTCTTCCTCTTTAAGCAATTACTGACTAACTGAAGTTTTATGAATAACGCATAGTTTTTTAGGACCTCTCAAAGTTGTTCTGACCCCCAAAGAGCCAGTCTGACCTGGGATCTCAGATTAGACAGTCCTATTTTTGGCAGAAGAGGGTAGACTGGAGACAGGAAGAGAGTATCACCCAGGTAAAAGGCTGACCTCAAGGACTACCTATACACCAAACTTCCAGAAAAGATTTCTCAGTTTAGGGACATTCTGGCTTAGCTCTGTAGTTTTTAAAAGTATTTTTTCATCATTTGCATATTTATTATACTTATCTATTCTTGCTCTTAAAATTTGTTAAAAATGCTGTGTGTCCTAAGCACAATGGATTTTTGCTTCTTATTTTCTTTATTCTTGGGATTTAGTGGTTGCATATTTTTGTTTCTGTCAGTTTCATTTGTGGGGGGTTTTGCCTGTTAATTTGGGAGAATTGAGTTTTGCTCAATGCAGTACACACGTGCTTGATACATTGCAGAATCATTCATATTTACTATAATTATTTTTACCAGGAGAAGGAGTCCAAGGTTTCTAATGCACAGTTATCCATGATATAACCCTCATTACAGTCCTGTCATTAACCCTCCCATCTGCCCTCTTGAAAAAAATAAAAAACTTATTTGGGAAAGATGGAAAACTGAAAATATTGTACAGTGGCTATTCAAATAATTAAAAAGCCTGTTAAAAGGCTTTTGGCAGGTTTAGAATGTCAACATGTCACTGCCATCCTATCTTTGTCTCAAGATTTTGACTTAAATTGGATTTTTTTAATTTTTTTTTTAAGCTGAAAGTCCATCTGCAGTCAAAAAAATATGTTACCACTTTCAGCTACTAATGATCAATAGTCTGGCTGAGCCAGTCTTTCCTTTAATTGTACCATTGCAGTTTGCAAGGTTATAATTTCCATTTTCAGGTCACCCACTTTTATTTTGAAGATACTTGCAATGTAATTAGCTATTTCCCTTGCATCGCTAACAGAATGCGATAATGAGAGTTGCCACTGGTTAATTTTCATCACGTCTAAGCTTCTAAACTGCTTATGGTTTGCATACTTAGTAATAAACTTTGCCAGCATACTGAGCCCCATAATTACTTTGTGGGCAAAAGAATTCAGCATTAGCTGCTATTGAATTATGGTGAAGCTTTTGTACAGTGTGTTTTGGTTGCTAATCCTCCACACTTCAGCCATCCAGTAGTTACACTGCCAGTCTAAGTTAACTGTGTAGGTTTTCTGTGGTGAGTTGGCCCCAGCTGGCAATCTAGTTTCCCTATCCAAATAATAACTCACAGTTTTCCTCAGGGAGAAGTTTCTCTGTCCCACAATAACCTTCACTGGCTGGGGGAGACTTTCACATCTCATCACATAGCACGGCCTAATTCAAGTTGGTCAGCTAGCTTGTTTTCCCTTTAGTTACTCACTCCTTTCTGACTATGCCCTATAGCAGTGCTCACACTGCCAGGTGTCCCTAACCCCTGCTTGCACTGGGAGCTGTTCTAGCAGCTTTTGTCCCTCCAGCTCTAGGTAAGCACGTGCAGCATGGGAAACTGAACTGGCAGCTAACTTTTGCTTGAAACTCATAACACATAAAGCCTTCTCTTCCTCTTTCTCTAGTCTTTGCACTCTGAACTTAAAGCACATTTACACAGAGATAGTTCACGTATATTTCCGTACACTGTCTGCATTGCAAACTTTCTCCTACTTTATGATGTAACTGCCTTTGTCGGAGATGCCATTAAAATGTGGAAGCATACCACAAGCTAAACAACTGTGTTCAGACATAAACATGGGCTAAACAAGTATGATTCTGATGTGTTCATTTATTTTGCTTTCTCTCTGCCAGAAGGGACCTGAGCACACCCTTCTTACATGCTCCTCTCTTCTCTGGAGCTCTTGGAAAAGAAAGGACATACAGGGAATTTTCCCTTCTCTGTCTGTCAGGGCCATGTAAGGCTGTATGAAATTAAACCCACAAATTAAGACTTTTAAATGGTTTATAACCAGTACCTTGCTACAGAACAAACCCATCTTGTGCTCTGTGAGCTAGGAATTGACTTCTTTCTGCTCCAGAGAGGCATCAAACTACAGAGTGCAGCCACACACAGATCACTTGATGCCACACTTTTTCTCCTGGTGAATGCTGAATCCAATAGCCAGGTGTTAAAAAAAGTCTCCCACAGTGATTAAAATAAAATCTCCCACAGCTTGCACACCTTTTGAAAATTATTCCATTTTTGTTGTTTGACAAAATAATTCTGGGTAAGGTAGCAGTGACTTGTAAGACTCGGAATCAGCCAGAAAAGCTAAATGTTAATTGGTTACTGCTGAAATTTGAATTCACAGTGAGACAGAAAGTTGACCTTTAAATTTTGTTACCCTTGGGTGGCTCTTAGCCTTGGGAAAATGTACCACTGTCAAAATGTTACTGTATTCTTAGAAGTTGTGAATTGGAAAAAAGCTGTTCAAAATGAGGCTAGCTGAAAGTATGCTGTAATCATGGAATAGTCTTTTCACAGGCTGAATGAATACAAGATCAGATACAATCATGGTGTGGTTTCAAGAATATTAGGGGATCATTGTGGGGAGTGATATAATTAAGTGGTCAGATGGCATCCTCTGCTACTCTAATATTGGGCTTGTCTCATTGAAACTACATCTGAAAGATTCATGATACTCACTTTTTCACGATTTAAGGAAGGTACCGTTTTCACCTCTTAGTGCATTAGCTGTGTCTCTCTGTTACCAGTAGTGCCTCTGCTACATAAAATATATTATTTCTAAAACCAATTTTCCAAAAGTTCAAAGCACTATATTTATGTCTCTCATGTTGCTGTAACTGCAAGGCTTTATCTAGCACATATATACATTTCCCCATGACACAATAAAGATATTGATTTTAGGTTTATTCTAAACTGTCAAGTAAATAGGCTTGATCAGAGCAAAGCTCAGATCCTATTGACTTTGCTGGGGAGAGACAAATAAAGCTTCTAAGCTATACTTGGCCCAAAATAACCTTTTGTGGTTCTGATCTGTGGTTAGATGCAAAAAACCCACACTGAATTCACACTGAATTTTTTTGGTTTTGTTGTTTGTTTCTTTGTTTCTCACAGTTATATCAACTACCTACAAAGAGGGAAAGCTATCTACAAGGACACCAGAAAACACCGACACCTCTTTGGTCTATGTTGCGTTGCATACCTGCCTGAGGTAGCACCTCAGTTTCCCTCCAGTCCTATTCAATAATCATGACTGCAGGTCAAGAGACTATTTAAAATGCGTGAGAGGCAGAACCTGGCCAAATGGCATAAGTGAGGCACAGGGAGTGTGAACTGATCCAGTGACAAGACCAAAAAGGGGCTACAGCTACTGTGGCCCTCCTGCCTGCAACATCATCTGATTAGTCACACACCTGCTATGTATGTTTTGTAGCTGGATGATGGCCCTTGTCTTAGGCACCATCCAGCTCATTGGGTCTAAATCCTGCCTGCTGCCTAAGGCTAAAAGAACAGGAACAGAAGAAAGTCAAAGGCAGAAACCTGGAGCAAACTGAACAGGAGTAGCCATATACTAAATGAGCTGGCTGCACACTGCAAGACAGGTATTTGAAAGCTTGAAAAATGCAGCCCCGCCTCACCTAAGGGTGAATTTGTCACCCTTGAGCTGGGGCTCAATAATTTTTAAATCTAGAGGCATAAGCCTGCAACTTTTTAATGACCAGACTCTTTTCTTGCCAGACCTTAACCCACTGACATAACAAATAACAGCAGAAGAAGATGCAATCATTCATACTTCTTACAATTGGATTTAAAATAAGTGATTGAAAATTCTATTTCCTCTTCCTTTTTCCATACCTCCATCCTTATACAAAAGGTTATGTGGTTACTCTTCCATCAACTCTGTAGGCTAAGGAAGAGGCTGAAAGAGTCAAAAAGGGGGTGTTAGGAGTTCTCTGCACCAGAAAATTCAGATATGGTACTGAAAAGGATTAAAATGAAGGTTTGCTTGAAGACGTTTGTGTGTGGGCAGGAACTGGGCAAGAACATGACTTGGAAGACACTAGTGTGTCAGCATTTCGGGAAGGAAAAAGAGGCACTACTGGCTGTGTACGTGCCCAAGGAAAACTTCACATTTGCCTAACACTCTGACAGCTTCTTCAGAAGTCCTTCAGAAATGACATTTCTTTCATGACTTGGCTGATGCCAGGTGAGTGTCAAGCCAGTGCCATCATCAATGGCTACATCTTTAGTCCCCTGGAACTGAGGACTTGTAGCAGGAAAGGAGTCTGGACCATCGCTTGGGTGTGTTAGAAGGAAGTTTCTCATTCTAATTTAGTTCTTTGGGGACAAAGTGAAGAATAACAGAGCATGTTCTGTCTTACAGGAGGCAGTCATCATGAGTGTTCAGAAAGCACAGCAAGCTGCAGCAACGACTGCACTGCAAAGTCTGAGGATTCCCACTTCCAGATGGAGTTGGCTGGAGGCTGGGAGGAGGAGCAGGTTGCCCTTCCCTGTCTGTGTAACAGCTGCCCTCTGGATTCAGGAGCAAAGACTGCCCAGAGGTTATTGTTCTGCTGCTTTGCCTTTCGCTGAGCAACAGGCACTGTTTTCTGCTGTTACAGTGCCAGGTTTGCCTTCTGAAGGGGATGGATCAAATGATTTAACTTGTCTTTTTTTTTGACTCCTTATATGAATCTGCACAATGAATACTTCAGAGGAAAAACCTACCACAAGTAAACAAAGAGTAGAAAAAGTCAAAAAATGCCTAAAACCAGGAAAAAATCCATTTGAAAGAACAGTATTTTGAAATACACTTGTCATTTAGATAAAGTAGTAGAAGGCCTTTGATTCCAATTCTTTTGTCTGGTACCTGTATTTAATTTCAAATCTATTTCCTGCTTACAGAGCTAACATGAACTCTGTATGAATCAGGGATTTCTTAAAAGGTGAAAAGAACCCCTGAGGTTCTGCATAGAAGCAATCCTCACCAGAGTTTATAAAGCATCTGTAATGCCTTGCTTGATGCTCTGTGATGCAGTCTGGGGGCAGTAAAATGTAGACCTGCAGGAGAGAAGGCAACGTATTCTCAGCCCTCCCCTGTGCTCTCCCTTCTCTGGTGCCTGATGGAGACCGAGGGGAACTTGGGCAGCCCAAGGAACCAACTTACTGTAGCACAGACTGCTCAGATCTGCTTACAGGCAGGAACACTGTCAAGAATTATATTAATAGTGTACAACACAAGCTGAGGGGTATGTGGCAAATAAAACAACAGGAAAGTTGCAAATTTACATTAGGATCTGTGCTTTAACAGCATTAGGGAGCATGCTGATAGAGAACAAATCATCTACTTTAGTTTATCTAAGATTTACTCGAAAGTCTATGAAGATTAAATAAATACAGTAAAATGTGGCTGTTCTATCACAGATATACATCCTTGTAAAGAACATATATAGCTAAAAGGTGTTGCACAAAAAATAGCAATTAATTAAATCGTGACAGAAATCATTGGCACACAAATATTAATAACATATTTTAGCTGGAATAAAGTATGATTTTTTTTTGTTTTGCTTTAGTAACAAGCTATAAAAATCAAGACATGCAGAAAGAAATATTTCAGAAAATTAATCAATTATGAATACATTTGCCTCATAATCCACAGCATAAGATGAATTCTGGTACCCAGTGTATTCCTATGGAATATGCTAGAGTGTACTTCATGTATTGAAACTGCTGAAAATGTAAAGTTCAATGAAAAAGAAAGTCTCAGGACAGAGGAGGATTGTCAATTCTCTTACTTCCAATACTTATCTACTGTGTTAGGACAGTTTTCTTTACACCTGCAAGAGGCTTCCAACACTGCTGATTGAAACATATTTGTTCACCTTTAATATACTTTTCTTGGCCCCCTTTTTGGAATCTTAACAGTTGCAATAGGTGCAATGGCTACAAACACATCTGTTCTTCATCAGCACTGTGACAGAGAAGTGTGACAGTGTGACAGATCCTTTGCATCCCTTTCCCTGTTATTAGGAAGCTTTTCTTAATGTTTAACCTAAATCTGTCTTATAGAATAATTTCTGTTATAAAAGCCCTTCCAGATAATGGACTCTAACCATTAATCTAGAGAAGACAAGTTTGGAGCCATTACATCCAGAAAATATTCAGATGTAAAATTTTCTGGAATTGTGGCCACAGGTGTCATACACTTAAACAACCAATAGGATTGGAAAATGACAGACAAAATTCCAGGTAGAAAAACCTTTGCCTGATTGTTTCCAGCTGCATCTGTTGCATGTGTATCATTCTGTATGATTTACTTAGACATTTTAATCCTCAGACTCTAATCCATCTTCTTAATTTCAGTTCCATTTTTTCACAGATCCCTGTGGTTTGTAGACATTCTTGTTTGGTGTTATGGGTGCTTGAGACATAGACCAATCAAGTAAAATTTTCAGTTTGTTCTTGTGCTCTTCCTTTATGTCCCTTTTGTTAAACATCAACAGTCTACATTTTCATTTAATATATGATTTATACGTTATGTTTCTAGAAGATCGCAGTTAGTGGAGAGAATGAGGAAGGAACTTCAGCTTTTCTTCTGAAATGTTCACTATAATTCCAGAAGTTATGTGAATTTTGCAGAGATGATCAGGATCTGTTTGACAGGCAATTGTGTTGCTAGGAGGCACTAATAACAGTGTACTATGAAAAATATATGCTCTTTTTAGATTGCACTTGTGCTAGGAAATGAATGACTAAAAAGTAGATTAATAAACCAGGGTATCAAAAATATCAGATTGCAAGAATATCTAATTTCTTTAGTGGAAAGCCTGTGTTAAGTGTAAAACAATGCAGTTCCAACCAAAATGTGTCAAAAAGAGCAGAACCGACACTGTGGATCATTAACAGCTTGGTTAGCAGTACACATGTAGTCTGAGTGAAGAACATAAAGGAAACAAGAACAGAAAGAAGTCTTTGCAACTGTATAGCTAATTCAACTTGCTGGTGTTAAACTGAGTTAAACAGTTTATACCTCAGGTATCTTCATCCAGTTAACTGATTAAGCTTATTAAAAGAACTTACTCTCTTCTTTCCTATAGAATCACAGAAAGTTCAGCCAGAATCCAAGAAGAACTGTTAAACATTAACCATCCCTGGCAGATATTTGATCAGGCCACTCAAAACCCCTCTATTGATAGAAGCTCCTCCTCCTCAGGCAATCTGATCCTTTGAATCCCTTTCCCTGCTATTAGGAAGCTTTTCCTAATGTTTAACCTAAATCTGTTTTATAGAATAATTTCTGTTAGAAAAGACCTTTCAGATAATGGAATCCAACCATTATTCCAGCACTGCTGGATTAGTCCACCGCTAAACCATATCTACAGTTGCCATATATACACATATACAACAGTTATCATGTCCCCTCTCAGACTTTTCTTCTCTAGACTAAATAATCCTAATTTTTTTCAAGGTGCCTGCATCCATCATGTTTTCAAAGCTCTGACCCTTTTGGTATTTGCTCTAGAAACAACTAAATGTAAAGGTATTTTGTGTAAAGATCAGACAATTGCTCCTGGACTTTGGAAATAAGTGAATGAGAAAGAACAAGGTTTATTAATTCATAGCCAAGGAGACTTACTCGGGAAAACAGTGCATATTTTGTCAGCAACACCTTACATTTTCAGGTCAGCAGTAAGTATTCAGTCTCATCTGTGATTGCCCACCACAAAAAAAAAACAAACAACAATATAAGAGATACCTGAAAATGTCAAACAGAAAATAAGAGATGCCTGGAAATGTCAGATGATTTCTTACAAGCCAAAAAGTCCAGAGAAAACCAGCCCTTTTTCTAGAAATAACCAGGCTGTGAATGGCAGTAAACACCTTTCTATTTTAATATGTTCTCAGTTTTGCTGAGGGTCTATACCTGCAAAAGTTTTGTAAATTAATTTCTATCCTGGTTGTGTTGTCACGTCTGGAAAATGGTGATGTTACAATTTTAAGAGTTTAATTAAGATGCAGATTCATATTATCACAGTAGAGCTTCATACATTTTCTGCTTAACGATACCACCAGATCTCAGCAGCTCTACTGATGTGATAACATGCCTGAAAGAGCCTCTGAGACAGTGGTATGATAATAGCACAGACCTATCTCTCTCATTTTCTTTTAAATTTTGTCATTAAATGTGAAGTCAATTAAGAAACAAAAATGATGGTCAAATAACATCAACTGGCTAAGAAAGCCACAAAATTAAATTCAGAGCTCAAGCCGAAGCACAACAGGAACCAACCAATTATGACTGTGTAACACCAGCATGTTTGTCCAGAGGGAAAGCTGGACTGTGTTCATGGATTGCAGCAT
Organism: Sclerurus mexicanus; assembly: GCA_013396755.1. Classification (NCBI taxonomy): domain Eukaryota; kingdom Metazoa; phylum Chordata; class Aves; order Passeriformes; family Furnariidae; genus Sclerurus; species Sclerurus mexicanus. The sequence continues at coordinate 1,557,712 of VWZF01001378.1, forward strand.
GTGGTGGCCCTGCAAATCCACAGGTGTCCAATGACTCACAGCACAGAACTCAAACTGCTATCTGCTGCCCCATTCCACGAACAGTGAATTGCAGTTCAAGTGGCAGCTTTACCTCAGAATTCACTTCTCTATTTGTGCGAGTAGCAGAGTCGGGCTCTATAGTAACTTACTTAAACATATATTACCCCCCAGTACTTTAACTTCCTTTTTATTTCCACACTGATGAACTCTTGAGTACCCAGACTGTCCAGACTGGCCAGAGCACCAGGAAGTGACACATGATTTCAATGGCTTTACTTTTATAATGCAAGATGTGGTTGAAAAAGTCTTAAAATTATTCAAGACAGGCAGATTTCTAATGAATCCAGTTAAAAACAAAATTTGAAAGAGACCTTATTCTTTTGCTCTAAGTTGAAGATCTGCACCGCTTTTTTTTTTTCCTGAAAGAATCAGTTAACATTTAAATTTAATTTCTTTATAATCAATGTACATTTCTCTATGATGAGTAGCACAAAGGCCTGGGAACTATAATAGAAACCATGTAGTAATTTACCTATAAGTGCCCTTAGACACTGCCCCAAGAAGGCCTTGCACTTTAAGAAGCACCCTTGCCCACCACTCAGACACATCTCATACACTCTTGTTCCCACATTGCAGAAATACCCTGCCTAAAGAGCTGTGAATAATCCTCCTCATGTACAAGTATTATGTCTGGAACAAACAAACAAACCCCCACATGAAACTAAAAAACAAAAACCAACGAACCAAACTGAAAACCACCAACAAAAAAATAAAAGTATGTTTGAGCAGGAGGAGGTTGTCATCTGTGAGCATGAAAAGACCTCAGCCTTCGTAACCTCACAAGAGAGTCGCTGGCCCAGGAACAGGGTGGATTTGGGACTGGCAGCATGCCCAGAGACAGAACCTTGACCAGTGCAGATATTTCTGTGTCAGTCTTTAACATAAGCTAAAACCTGGCTCACACATCTGGTCTTCAAGGAGAGCAAGAGGGGATGTCTTATCTTTGCTCAGCAGCAATGTCAGATTTTATTGGCTGGCCCATGACAGTATACTGGGTTTACATGACAAGCTTTTGGTATCAGGTGAGCTCCAGAGAGAAGCTGCCAGAAGCTTCTCCTGTGTCCAATACTGCCAATGCCAGCCAGTTCCAAGACCAGCCCACTGCTGGCCAAGGCCAAGCCCATCAGTGATGGCAGTGGCACCTCTGGGATAACAGATTTAAGAAGTGCTGTTTTGAATCCTGATTTAGGCCAACTACACCAATTTGTCATGGATAAGTGGTTTAAGTCACTTAAAGAAATCCCCAGCAAAGACATCAGTAAAAGCATGTGTAATATAGATTTGCAAAAGCATAATGAAATTTAATGTCAAGGTTCAATCTACTACTTACTACATGGATGAAACATATTAAGAAAAATCAAACTAGAATCAATTTAGAATTATTTTCAGAGGTAAGGTTGCAAGAGCCCTTAATCACTGAGTGATGTACAAAGTGGTTCAATAGGATTTATTACAATTATGACAGTGACTTAATTATAGATTTGAGATAGCAACACTCATACTACACTTGCTAGAGGGTATTTGAATCCATTCATACATGCACACATACACAGAGACACAAAGAAATATGTACAAAGGTACTCGTTAAAAATTCCCCTTGAGTGGTAGTGAAATACTCATGTTGAATGCCTTGGTGTTTCTAGTGGGTAAGGGTTGTGTTTCAGGAGTTGGGAGTATTAGCCCAGGTCCTATTGTTTTGGTGAGGTCCTCTGAGTGTTGCAAAGTCAGAAGTTCGCCAGGTCTGAGAGGCATCCCTCTCGGAGGGCTCTGTTGATGCAGTCAACAGCAGCCCTGGAGAGCTCAAAGGCCCTCACTTAGGACCACTCTTAGGACGCTAAGATGATCAGCTTTAGTCAACTGTAAAATTTCCATCCTCAGCTCAATAATTAATAGAGTTTCCAAAACAACTGGAAATTGTTTCCAATACAACTGGAAATTGTTTCCAATACAATTGGATATTATTTTCAAAACTCCAGCAACAATGAATGGTACTATTTCCCTCTGGCTGTGGTTCAGTTAGGGAATGTTCCAAGGCTGTATCAGACTCTAACTGCTCTCTTTCCTTGGTGGTCACTTTAATGTTGTGCTGCTAATAAACCACAAAATATTTCACAACTTAACAACACTGATAACTTTCTACACAATGTTAGACCCTTTTTTTTTTTTTTTGACAGTGGTAATCTATTTGTTTTGTAATTTTGATGTGGCACTGCTGAACCTGGACATGAATGGCAATTTTCTCACCACTTTTTACTGAACAGTACAGATGAATTAAAATCCAAATATAAAGAATTAAAATTTAAGTACACTAATAATTCCTGTAAATTACTTACTCCGTGCATTCTTTTAGCTATAGTCTCAATGGGGATGGATACAATCACATGTTGAGTAAGACTTTAACCTGGGTTTATACTGCTTTATCCTTTCTTTTCTTCATAATGTAGTTCCAAATACATTGTGCTGGAACCCCATAATAATTTTTTTCCATCTGCTCTCAAACCATCATAATATTGTGTTTCTATAAATTGTTTTCTTTAGCCTCACTCCCACATCATGTAATGTTTCAAATGGTTGTATGGTAATATGAAAAACTGATTAAGGGTGTAGCTTGGCTTTATGATTTGATTCATCATTAAAAGAATGCTAAAAGTTAGTATGTCAACATGATTTGCCTTGTAAAAAACAAAACCATTTCAACCTATTTTTTTAGTTCATCCTGGTTTGGAAAACTAAATTTTAAATGCAGTTGCAATAATTATTTTCTGCAGTGATTATCTCACAGTTTGGAACAAGGAAAGTGAGGACACGACATTCTCGAGCCTTTTCTTCTGCCCAAATTTTAATACTGAGAGGGTGTTTCTTCTCCATGTTACCTCACCTGCAGTTTCATTGATTCATGCCTGGCTGGAGCCAGTGTGTGTGTCCTCCAGCACCATCTGCAGTTAAAACCCAGAATAGGCACTAACACCAGAAATAAGCACCGAGGTCAAAGTTCCTCATAGGGATACAGTATAATCAGCAAAGTTGATTTTAAAGCTCTAGTCAATCTTTGACGCAATGAAAGTTTAATTATTGTTGTTCACTTTCCTTCTCCTGTGAAACTAAAAGGACAGCAAGACAGACATAAGGAACAACTTTCTCTAAGCTGTTTTTGTAAATGCAGCATTTAATTATTAAAATTCCAAGAGTGATCTTTCAAGATTAATCTTTAAACATAAAGGCTGACTCTCCACTGGAATACTGAGGTGAAATGAAGAGGGAAGAGTAGCCAGCAGGAAGCTGATTACAGGTCCTTGATCCCCAGCAGGTAGCCCCCAGGGTATGTTAAAAAGTCATAAGGGCTACCTTTAAATGTTAGATACAGGTGTAAGCCCAGCATGATGCCACAGCCCAGCCTTGCCTTCCCTTGTACCAGCTACCCGAAATGCATCTGGAGAGCCTGTGAAGCTGAGGGATGGCCATGAAAGACAGTCTATTATTTGCATCCTTACTTTTACCCTAGTAGAGATATCCCTGTGCTGAAGGAAGTCTTCAGGCAGAGCCCCATGCTGCCTCAGAAAACCTGAACCTATCAGTTCTGTGAGACTGAGTCTGCAAGAGCTTTACAACACCCACCTCTTCCCTCGTGAGGAGAGGGAAGGAAATAAAACTGATAGGTGTGGTGTACATTTGTAAGGCAAAGCCCACATCAGGAATTATTTTCAGTTTGACATCTCTATTCTTACACTTTGGCCTCAAAGGGAAGGATTGCGTCCCAATTCCGCACTCAGGAGCTGTTTGAGCAAGATGCTGCCAGGCACTGGGGTGCTAGAGGTGCTGAAGGTTCCTAGCATGTAACTTCAGAGGAGGTTTTTGACAGATAAAGGTCCAAAAACCCTTCACACAACTTGCAAGATGTGAGTTTTGCCATTTTTACCTCCTATGTGACAGCTTAAAGACACTTCTGCTCACACATCCATCCCACCACTTCTGATTTTTAAGATTTTTTTCTTTTACCTTCCTGGGAAAATCAGGATATTATTAGCAGAAAAATCTTTCACAATGAGTTTTCCAGTTTAAGTCAGTGTAGAATAAACAGTGACAAAAATAAGACTGAGAAGCAAAGGCAAGAAAAAGGCATAACTACTTACATATATATATATATATATATATATATATATGTAGACATATTTATAGGAAAGGGAGGAGATGTGCCACAAGAGGATGGGAGATGATGTCTGCCTCTCTCCTCTGATTAATTGCCTTGGTGTCAGGGAACTGTTCCATCCCTGTGTATCTGCCAGTTCAGTTCTTTTAAATTTTCTGTCACCGCTTAAGCACTAGAGTATCAGAAGCTGTTTAGCAGTCCCATGTGCTTGCACAAGCACAGTTATGAAGGTACAAATAAAGCAGTCTGATCTTATAATGGTCTTAGCGACAGTCTCTAATCAGGGCAGGAAAGCAGAAAGACTTACTCCAAGTATCTATAACCAACAGTTTATATGTACAATGTATATAGACATTCATGCTTCAGAGAACAAAGAAAGCGGTGAAGCTTTGGAAGATTTTATTTTACTGGCACTTTATTTCATAATTGTTCAGTATAAAATTTCTTGCTTTCTTCTCTGAAATGTCCTATTTGTGGACTCCAGTAATGTTTGACACTTGGTGCAGCTCTAGTCTGAGCAGATTAGAGGTATGCAGGTACTACTGCTATCTGCCTTCTGCTGCCTTGTGGATCTTACAAAATGTTTTACTGATTTACAAAAAGGAAGGGAAAAATACGGGTCAAGAATGGGAATGAAGTTTCTTCATTGTTTTATTTCAAATATTAAAATTTGAGCCAGTGGCAATTAGCAAACTGAGAAACCCAATGTACACAATGTTCTTGGTGCTTTTTTATTTTCTTTATAATAGTTTAAGCAAATGAAATAGGATTGTACCATGCTGCAAGCATGGTCCCATAAACTACTTAGCCAAAAGAAGATAAAAATGGCTATATTGAATTAGACCAAAGTACTACCAAGTTTGTTCTTTTTTCAAACAGTAACCAGTAATGGACATCTTGGAAAGAATATAAGAACAGGAAAAGCATATAATCAGCCCTTTTGCACTTAATATGACATCAGCAAAATTTTGTTCCTCTTTAAACTCATGTATACTACAACACTCACAATAAATTCTACAGTTTAACTATGTGTTGCAGGAAGAATCACCCTTTCCCTGGTTTGAAGCTCCTGCTAGCTACATTCATTCATTGCATATTAACTTGTGTCCTTAAGGGAACAATGAAGGACCACCTCAATTTTTCTTTTCTGTGTCACTCAGGTTTCAACAGCCATCTGTGGCATACCCCATCCCAGAAACCCCTTTCCCTGTCCCAAGAGTCTCCATCTCCCTGGTGATTCCTTGAACAGAGCCTGATTCCCACCTTTGGGCAGCCTCATTGTCATTTGCGAGTTTTCCCATTCTGTAGCTCTTTCTGAATGCTACAGTTGATGAGTACTGCAAGGAGTATTTAAGAAGCTGATGCATCCCAGACGCAAGTAGTGGCCCTGGGATGTCTCAGCTTTGCTCTCCAGACTTTTTTCAGGCAGTTTTTAACATCTGATTTAGCTTTTGGGCACTGCTAGGGTCTGAGCTGGCATTTTCATACAGATGTTATGCTTCTCAGATCCTTTTTACACAGAACCCTTTCCCCTAATTGAACAGGAAATTCCAATCGGAATGGTAATTTGTGACCAAGAAATGATCCAGCACAGAGGGTAAAAAGGCCCATTGCAGAAGCGATTAAACTAGCTGGAAGGAAGGATATCAGGGACAGAAGGACTCGATCAGGGAGTGAAGTTTGCAGATGAGATAAGAAATGCTGTAGTATTGTCTTGTAAAAATTGTGGAATATGAGTGCTCAAGGGACACTTTCGGTAAACAGACCTGGCACTGGGGGTTGGATCCAAGGCTGGGCTCATCCACCTCATGTCAATACTTATAGAACTGATGCTGGTATAAGTGTATATGAGGAATCAGCTCTTGATGCATCTTTGCATACTGCTTGTAGAACTGCTTATGGTAGTAGGACTCTGCCCAATGCATTGCTCATCAAATCACTGTATTTAAGCACAAAAGTGTGTTTAATTTGCCTCAAGGGGTACAATAAAAATTCCCAACATAATTTATATTTCCTAGTCCATCACTGTATGTGGAAGGACTGTTTTTAGCACCTATACATATAATTTTCTGTTTGATGGCATGACACTCATCTGCTCGCTGTTTGTTCAGTCAGTCAACATCATGCGATCTGTTTGCAGCTCTTCCCCATTACTCTGGAGCAGTGTTTTCAGGCTATTTACTGGCCTACAAGGCTCCTTTCCTGTCTCTCTTGCTTGTAGCAGACTTTGGCTTTCTGTTTGATTACAGCAATTCTGAACTATTCACAGAAACTCTTGGAGTAGGGACTAGCTGTGAAGTTTTTGAACGATACCTGGCAAACAACATTCTGGTTGTCAAGCAGGTAATATCTGATACATCTGCCCTGTTGTTTATCTCTCAGGCTAAGCTAACTCAAGCACCTTATAGGGGGAAAAATAACATGGGTGATGCTTTTCATTATGGTTTGCCATCTATCTGAATTGATGCGTAAGAGCATGTAGATTGTGAAGAAAATATAAAAAGATGCTGTACTTCTTCCCTGGCCTGAGGATCTGCTGCAGTTATTTTACTGGTTGGGTTACCCATGGTGAAAGCAGTGTAGGAAGCAGTGAGCAACATGGCCTGGTTTATAAAATTATAAATTGTCTCACTGAGATCAGTGCTCAGAACTGGGAGGTATAAACAAAGGTCAGGTGGGAAGCCTATGAAAAGGTTGACAAGATCTTCAAACTTATTTAGCAACTGAGGTCTCAGAAGAGATCTGTATTTATATAAAAACTTCAAACTGAAGAATACCATGTCCCAGTCACTGTTGCCACTCAGCAGTAGCATGTCAGTGGAAGCTTAGTTTTACAGAATAATAAAGCAGCAGCAAGTGACCAATTAGACAAATGGGTGATTGCATTGTCTGTCTGGTTCTGCCCTGAGTCACTGAAACATCCTCCAAAATATCTGTCTCTAAAGAACTAGACCCGTGCAAGCAAGACTGCCCGTTTTGGAAGCAATGGTCAGTGTGGCATGGGAAGAGAACAGGGGGACAGCGAGTGGTGTGACAGTGCTCTCTGGTGGAAGCAGAACAGCGGGTGATCTACCAGGCAAAAGGGATTCTGTGGCTACGTGTTTTCAGCACAAGGATGTAAAAAACCGGGAGGGAAGGAAAGACGCAAGGAGGAGAGGGAGAGCAGGAGAGGAGAAAAGACGGGAGGGGAGAGGAAGGGAGGGGAGAAAAAGGGAGGGGAAGAGAGCAGGATATATTAAAGGGAAGTTGACGTTTAGACCTATATCTGGCAGGACTATTAAAAGGCATTCTTTCTGAGTGAAGACATCAAAGATCTGATTGCTGCACTCGGAAGCTGCTTGGTACAAGATCAGAGACAGAGATATAAATATTCCTTCATTTGTAACTTCTGTTTTCTGTTCTACTATTAGGTAAATGAACACAAAACCATCAGCCACTCTGAGTTTATGAGAAGGCTTAAAGGGCAACATATCACCTAATCAAAAAAGGTCTTATTGCTACTGTTTTATAATTACACATTATTTTTAACAAACTGTGGAAAGGTATTAGTCTATTAGTCAAAGGTGATGTAAATTCTGTTTATTCTGGCTAATTTATTGACAAGCACATTTCTCAAGATTTGATTAAAGGGCACAACCTTTCCTTTATCAGTAGGAAATACTACACAAAGATAAATGACTGGGATAATATACAAATAAATGAATACTTAACCATATATATGTGTACAAGTTCTTGGAATTTATTTTAGAGTGCTTCATAGCATTAGAGCCTACAGACAGGCAATGAAATAGCTCAACACTTAAAGATCTTTCCTTTAAATACTAAGCAGAGAAAAGAAGAATTAGCACAAGGTATTATTATATCCTTTGTCAGACCTGACATTTTGATATAAAGACCGTGAGTCAGCAAAACACATAAACACATGTTTAATTCTATTCAATTCTTCAAATATTTTTATGTATTTTGCTGAATGGAAACAAAATTGAGTACATTCCTATTGTCTTCAGTGGATAAGGGTTTTTTGACTTGTTTACACTCAGAAAAGACTTGTGAAGCAAAAATAACACTTTGCCTGGGAGCAGCTCTTTCTAGCCCTAGTATCCTAAACCCTTCAGTTGGTAAGTTTTAGTCATCCAAGGCAACCAATGCAGTCTATGTGGAGTAACTGGATTTAGTAAAAATCCTTACAGAAAAAAGAAAAGTCTTATGCTATCCTACCCCAAAATATATCCTGGGAGTGTGGAAGAAAAATTATAGAGGAAGTGTTTAGGAGGGAAACATATCACAAAACAGCAACTGATGATTCCGTTGCCAGAGTACCATTGTTTGGGTCAATATTTGCTGTACAAGTTAATGTTGGCTGAGCATTAACATGAAATAAATGTGTCTTTCACTGATATCTGCCAATATGTAACAGGGAGTTCATGGCCTTGCATTAACTGTTTCAAGGACCCGTGTCCCTGAATATAGGAGACTCAGGGAAATGGGAATTTGAGCATGTCTTCATCACTTTCTTGGTATCAGGGAAGAAAACAACAAGCCAACACAAAGCAGAAAAGTTATCCCCTTGTTTCAGAATACACTGAAAGCCCAGAGGAAGTTTGCTGGTGCAATAAAGCCCATCTTTACACAGAGGACAAATACAGACTTATATTTCCAGATATAGCTGGAATAATTCAGCTCCAGGTTAATTTTTTAATAATTTTTTAATAATAATTTTTTAATTTTTAAAATTATCTCTAAATCCAAAGTATCTTTATGAAGGCATTGCAACATCATTGGAAAAGCAAGAAAATGGTTCCAAAATTCTGATTGTCTTTGTGGTTTGATTTCTAACTAGACATTCTGAGAAATTCCCTCCTGCTGTGGCCGGATGAGTTTTATTTCCTATGTGTTTGATGGTACTAGAGCCTTGAAAAAACAGGTCATGCACAGTCACTGCAGGGCCAATCTGTCTGCCTTCACCTTTCAACTCCTAGATCCTCGCAGGACCCTCATCTACTTTCTTTCCCAGCTTTCCAGTTGTTGAACATTAAAGATGCCTATGTCACCAGAAATGAATACTAGCATGAAAAAATAAAAATCACTACTTTTATCCTTAACATCACTACTTGTATTCATCCAAAGGAATTTAAAAACTGGACTTTTCAATTTATGCAAACAAGATGAATGAAGAAGTTGTTTTCTGGAGCTGAAGGAACTGCTTCTTGAGGGTCCATCTGTTACTCCTGAAAGATGTCTAACAGGTCTCCATTAAACTGTATTGTGATTCAAATTCAAATGTATGTTTTCCACATCTTTCCAATGCCATAATTTTCTGTCTATGAATTGATGTACTGGTATTGTTTTTTCCTATTTAATCATCAGTGTTTTTGGAAGGTACACAGGAATTACTTTTTTTTCCTTAAAATATTGCCTTCCAGGCAGACAGATGAAATTCCATTGCAAGGATAATTCCTGTACTGTGACTCAGATGCTGCAATTTAAATTACCTATTTTTTCACTGATTTAATTATGTAAATGAAGAGGAAATTATTCAAGGAATGTCCTTGAGCAAATGAATATGTGCACTTCTGCAAGTCATTTGCACAAAAATTAGATGCAAAGTGAAAATTGTTTAACTTTCCCTTGTATTACCACATGGTGGCCACATAACCCCAGTGATGCGGGCTGCTGCTGCAGGAACACCAAGTAACCCTTGATAATACTGGTTTTCGAGGCACCCCACATGAAAAGATTTAATCTACACTAATGTCTTCCGTGCAAGTCCTACAAACTCACTACTGTCTGAAAACTCAGGCTACATAATTCTGCAAACTATGCAGTCTGATTATTGGACTGGTAAGTTAGATAAAAACTAGATATAATCAAAATACCAGAAGTACAATCATAAAAGAATGAGAATAGAAAAAAAATCTTGTGGAAATACCCGAATTCCATTTTTCAAGATCTTCTGAAAATCAATAGATTTTCTGCAAGAAACTATGATCTTTTAACAGTACTTACATTTCTCTTTTAATAAAGACAACATGTAACATAAAGATCATAAACATATTAATGACACACTCATTACATCAGTTTCTGTATTAAAATTGGTTTACTTTAAGAAAAATACCATATTTGATCTGTGGAAATATTTCTACAGAAAACTAAGCACAACTCTAATACAGGATTAGAGAGGCCAAACTTTCTTCATCACCACAGTGTTTCCCTGGTTCAGTCCTCAGTATATCACGCAATGTCCCCCTGGCAGCTGGGGATGGTATCTGGGTACTCCAAACATCTCCCACAAGAATGGGACCAAAAGGGTTTGATACACATCACCAGCTCCCCTGGGATGCCTGGGAAATGCTGGAGAGCCTGACTTCAATGAGTTGTCAAAACACATGTCAAAACTCATGAAGGATTACATATAGAGACCAAATACATAGAAAATAGGGGGAAGTCCACCTGTCAGACTTTTAACTAGAACCAATTGGAGGTTGCTTTTATTTCCCCCAGGAATCACTTGGCATTCTTGGGAAAAAATCAAAACTTGAACACTTTCCAGTGAACACGCCAAATAGTGAATCAAAAGCATTGCCACGGAACCTTGTAAGAATTGTGACTGTAATGTCACATACATCCACCATCTGCTGTGAGCAGGGTGTCCTGCAAAGCAGGGCTCTAGGTGAGGGAAAAGAGCTTGCTAGTATACTCATCCTTGCTGCATTGTGAAAGAAGTCCTTTGGTCCAGAGCCTGTCCCTTAAGTTGTGTGGAGACATGAGGCAACAAGAACCACATCTCTCATGAGGCACTGTGTGGTCCTCTTCAAAACAAAGCTTTATATTTCTTGCACAAAACCCAGAATCTTTCCAGGTGTAGACCTTTTCCTTTTTGGGTCTAATTAAGTATGCAAATTTTCAATGGAAAGTAAATATTTCTCTAAACATATGTTTAGAGATAAACGTTTATTTCTATAAACATATGTGGGAAGACCCATACATAGTCAAAACAATGCCTACTCTGGACTTCATAGAATGACAGAATCGTAGAATCATTAAGGTTGGAAAAGACCTTCAAGATCATCAAGTCCAACCTTTGACCAATCACCACTTTGACAACTAAACTATAGCACCTAAATGCCATGTCCAGTCATTTCGTGAGCACATCCAGAGATGGTGACTCCACCATCTCCCTGGGCAGTCTGTTCCAATGCTTAACCACCATTTCACTTAAAAAATTCTTCCTGATGTCCAGTCTGAACCCCCACTGACACAGCTATGTTCTCTTATCCTGTCTCTAGTTGCCTGGAAGAAGAAGCCAATCCTCATCTTGCTACAAACTCCTTTCAAGGAGTTGTAGAGAGCAATAGGGTCCTCCTCTGAACTTCCTTCTCTCCAGGATAAATACCCCCAGTTCCTTCAACTGCTCCTCATACAACTTACTCTCAAGACTCCTCTACAGCTTCACTGCCCTTCTCTGGACACACTCCAACACCTCTATGTCTTTCCTGTAGTGAAGGGCCCAAAATTGAACACAGGATTCAAGGAGCAGCCTCACCAGTGCCAAGTAGGGGGTTCACTGTTCACAGTACAGACACTGCCCTGGTCCCACTGGCCACACTATTTCTGATACAAGCCAGGATGCCGTTGGCTTTTTTGGCCCCTGGGCACACTGCTGGCTCATGTTCTGCCACTGTTGATTAGTACCCCCATGTCCTTTTCCTCTGGGCATCTTCCCAACCACTCTTCCTCCAGCCTGTAACACTGCCTAGGGTTCTTGCGACCCAAGTGCAGAATCCAGCACTTTGCCTTGTTGAACCTTATAAGGTTGGCCTCAGCCCATCAATCCAACAAGTCCAGATCCCTCTGCAGAGCCTTCCTACCCTCCAAAAGATCATCACTCCCACCCAATTTGATGTCATTTGCAAATTAACTCTATCCCCTCGTCCAGATCAACAATAGAGATGTCAAACAGGATTGGCCTAAATACTGTGCCCTGGGGAATCCAACTAGTGACTGACTCCCAGCTGGATGTATCTCCATTCACCACCATGCTCTAGGCCCAGCCATCCAGTCAGATTTTAACCCAGCAAAGAGGCATGGGCTGCTGTCTTTTCCAGGAGTATGTTATAGGAGATGGTGTCAACGGCTTTAGTAAAGTCCAAGTAAACTGCAACCACAGCCTTTCCCTCATCCACTAGGCAGATCACCTGGTCATAAAAGGAGATCAGGTTAGTCAAATAGGACCTGTGTTTTTCAAACTCATTCTTCCTGGTTGTCCTGTATGTGCTGTGTGATGGCACTCGAGATGATCTGTTCCATAAACTTCCCTGGCACTGGGGAAGCTGGGGAGCAGGTTGTGGATTTGACAACCTGAGTCTTCTCCATGGCAAAATCTCATCCCCACTGACCCATAACCCACTCCATGATAACCATGCCCAGGTCTGCTGGCAGGGCCCTTTCCACTGCCATTTTGTGCTACAGTTCCTCCCAGGTGATTGCAGTTTCTGAAAAAAATGCAAACAATCAACACGGATACCATAAAATTTCCTTCCTCATTGCAAAGAGGACAGATTTCCACATAGACTAAAGTGGAATGTGGGATCAGCCCAGGTCGCTAGGTGGGTAAGCTAACCTGAAATTCAAGTACCTAGACAACCAGCTGGTAGGAACACATTAAATTCTATGAATATATTTTTCTATGTAGAAGCCCAGATCTAAAGTACCATATTTGAAAACCTGCTGGTAGCTCCCCAGGGAAAAGAGATCATGCACAGTACAAATTCCCTGATGGATGTAGTTATTCAGCTAAGGGAAATGAAGACAGGGACCATGCAGTCAGAATGGGGGCACTGTGGATGATTTCTACCACGTCACAGAGCCAAATTCATGATGCCAGAAAACATCACTGAGGAACTATAGTCCCACAGCTTCCCATACCTTTTCCCCAGAATTTCTGCAGGAGATTATAAAGTCATGGGATTTAGAGCAATGAGAAATTCAAGTTCTTTCTGAAATGCCTTTGTAGTAATGAACATTGCCTCAGAAAACTGGAATCACATCTTTCATATTCCCAAGAAAATGCCTTCATTGAAAAGAGATGCATTTCGGGGAAATATCATTATTGTTTCAGGTTGCCCCTTTGTGTTCTGTAAATCTTCAAAGTGTTTGTTACTATAATTCATCTAGGCTGTGGGCAGAAGGAGACATTTCTCCCAAGAGGGGGACAGAGTACATGTGTGTGTGGTCCAAGGGAAAGCTGCTTTAATCATGTGCTGAGAGTAATAAGCATTGTACTGTGACTAAATTTACTGTGCTTTCTGGCAGACCCTTTCTGCAGAGAGAAGTGGTGCATTTCAGGCTCTAATCTTTGTTTTGTCTGTAGATTTTCACTCTTTCTATACTAACTTGATACTAAGAGTCTGATCTTTACAAAATGGGGCCCAAAGTCAGCATCTACTTTTGCAAACTCAAGTACCTAGCACATGTGTTTCTCAGTGCAATCAGAAGTGACTCACAAAGAGCTCTGGACCTGTGGCTCTGCATAGTCCCTTTTTGTTTTTGTGTATGCTAAAGATTTTACACAACTGTAGTTACATTTCTGAGAATAAGATGCTGGCTGTTAGTTCAGAGATACATTTTATTCCCCTATCATTGCCAAAGGCAACTGAAGTATTGAAATACAAGCATGGTGCCAACTGTGCGGTTAAATTGAAGTCACCAGCTCAGCTTTTCTGCAGATTTAATTGGCAAGACTGCAGTCTTTTCAGATCTTTTCTGATTTGGTCATCCTCTTTGTATAAAATTAAGAGAATTAAGGCCAAATCCAAGCATAAAATAACACCATAAGACCCTCATTGTCCTCGTGACATGGACAAACATGATGTGTTTTCCTTCAGTTTGATTTACACCAGCAGCATTTGGAAGCACAGTCATTGTTTAGCCAAACCTGCCAAATGTTTTCTGTTTAATTACACAATGCAACCACAGAGTCTCCTAGGAAAAGATTTCTTGTTTATTTATTTACTTAAGTTAATGAAATACTACCAAATGACTAGACAAAATTCTCAGGAAAAAAAAATATTGAAGAAGCAGCATTTATAAACAATGTAAGAAAAAAGCACTTGTCTGGTTTCTGTGGTTTTGTTTTTTTAATTTATCTGAGAACAAGAAAGAAGGAAGCTCAGAAAACGGGATTGAGATTTTTTTATTTTATTCACTATAAGTTAAAAAATCTACAGAAGAATAGTGATATAACACTGTAGTGAAGTTGTGTGTCATGTTATGCTGTGGAGAGTAAGGGGTGTTTAACACACTTCCTCAGCCTTTCTTCTCTCCATCTGTCCTGCCCTGCTCACTGTCTGTCACAGCCAGTCCATCCTGTCAGTCTGGAGTTTGGCTTTACTTAGTTCCAAAGAGAAGGTGCCTCATTGTCATGAGATGTAAGTAGAGTGAGTAGCTCAGATTCTTTCAAAGGTAGATTGTACTTTTATGAATAAAAATATCTAAAGTTGCATTATCTTGAGGTAAAACTAAATCCTTTAGGGCATAAACTGATCACCAACAGGCTTGACAAAGGAATGTCTTCAGGCAGTGTATTATTGCTAGTGATGAGTGATAAGCTATGTTATTTTCTATACAGAAGTACTGACTTGCAGTCAAAATGATCTTTTAATTTATTAGAACACGACAAGGAAGAAAAAACTGCAATGTCTTTTCAAGAAAGACAGGCTCTTGTACACAAAGCATCCACTCAGCGCAGACAAGGCGGTGGGCACAGTGCTGGAGTCACTTTTCAGACAGCAGGCACTTTTCAGATTTAAAGGAACATTATAAAGTAACATTAAATTTATCACTAAAGAAAGTAAACCTGCTGGTCAGAAAAAATGAACTCTTTCCTCATTCAGAAATATTCTCTTAAAACTCTCTAGCTCTTACCCTCTGAAGGTTTGTAGTGTATTTGGTTTTGCTTTCTGTTGCTTGTCTGGTGAGAATAGCAGCTTGACCCTGTTAATTCCTTCTCTCACACTTTCTTTTTCACAGGTCTTTAGGATTTTGGGGTGAGCAGTTCCGGCCCTCACTATCACATTGCCTCTTGTCAAACAAAACATCTTCTCAGGGTACTGAGGGTGCTTGCCTCCCCTTGAAGCTTCTGGCAAGAGAAAAATGGACTCATCCACTGGCAGCTAAAGACTGCTGAGTGCCCATACCCACTTTGTGACAGTTGGGTAACAAAAGAAGGCTGGTATTTTCAAAGCAAAGATAATGGGCTGCAACACACAACTGCACGGCTACTGTCCCAGAAGGATGGACTTCTCGATATGACCAGGGAGAGGGTAGCCAGTCTTCAGTGATTGAAGTGATGCACTAGTGGAGGTAGTGGTGGTATGGAGAGACCTTGTGCCCTCAGCCCCCTGGAACTCTTCCCACTCGTAATGGTGACAGTATGCATAGGTGTGTCCTCCAACAGCAAAGAGAGGATAAAGTCCCCCGGTGTGAGTGGAGAACTGAGAGGTGGCAGAGCAGTTTTTGAGGGCATCCCAAGACAGCAACATGTGGGGGGTAAGATCAAAGCCTGCAGGGAAAGCTCACCAGGACCCTAAAACACAGATTCATGTGTTCAAACTTCTCCAATTCCTCTCCCTCGTGTGCAATTTCCTGAAAAAGGGTGTATCATCCAAAGTGTTTTTAAATAGCTTATACATCCCTCATAATTATTTTAATTTTAAAATGTTCTGTAGAACTAATTATTTTTAATGTGGTTTAAAAAAAATAAGGTGTGGTAGAATAATATTTTTAACTCTAGCAATTTAAATTCAGAACTCTTATAAAATTACCCACTGTCTTTTGAATTGCATTTCAGAAAAAGATATTTCCTTTTATGACACTCACTCCCTTCTTTATATAATATTTAACCCGTGGTGCTGTAAAGGTTACATGAGCCGCATACTTTGGGAAGTTGATTCCTCATCCCACTGTTATGACACACAAATAAGTCACCAAGTAAGTAAGTAAAACTAAATAAATGAAGCTGGAGAAACACAAGCCAAAGTGAAGTATTGCTTATTCTTAATCCTAACTCTCTTGGGGCACTTCTTTGTGAGAATTCTGAAGTAGCTGAAGATCCCTTCAAAGAAAAGCTAGTTATAGAAAACTTATCTCTGGAGTTCATGTGATCAGGTAATGTACTTGATTCACACAAACAGGTAATCCACGGGGCCGCACTCTAGACAGTTAAGTGGCTTTAACATAAACTGCTGTTGCACAGGGCTGGAAAGCAGATAAAAGCTTCATTTGTCTTCTGAACTCTCGACGAAAATCTGCCCATTATACAGTGCAGACCTGTATGAAGGCTCCTGGTGTCTTTTTGATGTGGGGGTCGGTGTGCTTTCAGTGAGGAGTCAATGACTGGCAAGCTGCTGGCTTGACTCACACACTCCCCATGGTAGGATCAGACCGTGGGCAGGGACTTTGCTCCATTGCCTGGTGTTAGCCAGGCCAAAGGCATCACCATGGGGGGACACATCCCTTGGTTCACAGACAGGGAGGACAACAAAGGTTTGCTTATGGCTCCTGTGAAAAATAGATTTTTTGTGTAAGGATATTTATCATCTGCTCATGTCATCATTCCTGGGTTTCTGGTGACAGTTGTGGCATGGACAGTGTACAGAGTCTTTTATCTGTGAATGTTAACATTTCTTTGAAGACTAAGCATGAAATATATTACAAGTTTACTGATAGAAGAGCTGGAATGACTTCATAAGAGGAGAGGATCACAGAAACAGACACATAACTGTTTGTGACCTCTGTTTAGAAAATAAGCAATGTTCAAAAGCACAAAACTAAACAAATTTTGCATTTTTTTCAGAGGTCTGAAGCTGGGATCCAATCTTCCTCTCAGAGAAGCCAGCAGGAGTCTTCCCATTGCCTTCAATAAGCTTTTCATCCAGCCTCCGCTTGGTTTCAAGTTATTTGTGATTAAACTTCTTTCCTTCTTTCCTGATAATGCAGACAAGTTTTGATGAAGCTGACATGCAATACACGTCCGTCACTACTTGAGACATGAGTTTCTAGGAGGAATGGAGGTACCCAGAGCCACTTCCTTGGGAGCTGGGACAGCTGTCTTTCCTCACAGGATACCATCAGCCTCTGCATCTACCCTGCCTTCCTGCAGCTTCTCATGCTCTTATGGTTCAGGGGAAATTTTATTTCAAAGCTTGAATTTTTGCAATTTTTGCAAAGTATCTTGCTGATACTTTCTGTTTTCTTTGAATGCCAGCTGTTCTAGGATTGAGTAAACCATCAAATTGGAACACCCCACCACCAGTCTTGAACTGAGCATTTTGTGTGTGTCTTCTGAGTGGTGTGCCATAAACCAAATTGTGAGGAAAAAATGCCCATGTCATCTAACAGAACTGCATCTGGCAGTGTAATGTTAATATTGAAATGTTAATGATCAAAAAATATTTCATTTCCACTAGGGGTACTTGTTAAAGTTTGGGGCAATTTGTGCTGCTGCTGATGTCATTAAAATATTGAAAATATGTTTCTGAATGAAGTTAATTCATTATTTTGCAATTCTGAGCTTCTGGAAGCTAAAACCCATGTGGGCTGCATGCCACTGAGATATGCTACACCAGTTCTGCAGTCCTCAAACCTTCCATAATCTTTTGAGTTTGCTGGTAGGTGCAGCCCACCCAGCATAAAAAGGCATGTAAATGATTTTAGCAGACAAGTATTGTGTTGATTAAGATTTCCAGCATTAAACTATCCAGAAAGATTTAGACAAATTTTTCCCTATGGTAAAATGCATATGTTAGTTTAAAGATGAAGAGAAATGAAATGTGTTATTTATAGCCTGAAATATCCTTAATATTGCACACATGTGTATCACACTTAATCATTGTTTTGATAAATGCCCGCACTGCTAAATACCTAATGTACAACAGGATGTGGTTCCCACTTAAATTAGCAGATGCTATAGTTTCTGATTGTTAATGATGGACCTGTTTGCCAATAAAAACAACCGATGGATTAGCATGTGTGAGCTCCCGAACCTCAGCAAAAGCCCAAACTAATAAGAGAGAGAGAAAAATGCTTCAGGTCACAGTCAGCAGATGGGAAATGGCCAGATGTCTGTCTGGGGCAGGGAAAGGGCAGCATGTATTTAAATATATATCTATGTTTTTATACAGCAGCAACCACTGGGAAGTTCAAATACTTGGACTAACCAAAGCAATGGTTTTGAAGTTTACTTTTGCAGTTGAAAGACAAAAATAAACTAAAAGAACAGATACATCTCTAAACCTGAAACTTCAGCTATCAGATGGCACTGAAATGCTTATTACATGCAATTTGGAACTCAAGAAATAAACTCAGGATTTTGCAAGCAGATGAAAGCTGCATTAGGTGATTTTGGCAACATAAGATGCCATCTGTGAGCAACTGAAAATTAAATTGCATTTTAAATTTCTCTTGTAATTTTATTAAGCAAGACATGCTATAAAATATAACGTGTGAACAAAATTTTTTGCAAAAGTGTGTGACACGTGAATGAATGGAGAATATTAGCTAAAAAAAGATTAAATCATGCCATTTCTAGTAAAGAACCAAGTTGTATGTTTACATATTAAAAGCTAGGCTAACTAATTTTCTAAACATGCAGGCAGTAAACACAATTGGAAATGTTATGGGGTTTTTAATCACATGGTACTGCAAAATTGCTCATGTCATATATATCTGAGTAAGATAAATAAACCCTGCTTGTTTTTCACTGCAAAGCCTTGCACTTCTGAACAGATTAAACAGGCTGGTAACATTGTCTCTGAGAGAATTACTCATCAGATAAAAGATATGCAGGTGCTTAAGTGACTGATTGGACTGAGGCCTATAAGGCAAAATGAATTAGAAGTAGAAATGAAATTTTTTCATAGGTTGAAGCAATATGAGCATTTCATTTAACTCCTCTATAAATTGAATTTCCCTGTATGCTGTTCACAGCAAGAATATTTTTCCACGGGGATCTGATCCAGACCTCATCGAAGTAAATGACCACCTTTCCACTCACTTTGGTGGGTTCTGGATCAGTCCCCAGCTGCAAGCTGGGTACATTTGACTGCCAGCACCAGCCCCCTGCTTCCCTCTAAAAAGGTCAGGGCATTCTCAGCTGTAGGGTGCTCACCATTATGTTAAGGGGCCTACAGCATTTGAAAAGGAAGTTGCCATGGTAAAAATACTAGTGTTGTGCTTTTTGACGTCGGCATTAAGCAGAAAATACAGTAATTTTCTTTTGCAGGAGCTCCCCTAACCGCTTAGGACATTTAGGTGCGTAAGGACCTCAGCAAGGGCAAGATGTAGTAGGGGGCAAATAGTGGCACTTTTACCAAAACCTTGATTTCTGCTGTTGTACCTGGACAATGGGCTCACTTATATCATAATAGTGACAAGAAAATGTAGTAGTGACAGTTTTGGAGGGCAAGGAAAAGGAGGAAAATGGGATATAACTGGCTGCATATGTCTTACTTGGCTGGTACAAACAACATTAAATGCACTATGACACGGATACACCCTCAGTATGGGAAGAATGTTATAGACAAACACTCTTTTCTGTGGGTTTTCTCCTACCTTCACACCCTCTTTATCCAGGTTATATCCTTTTTAATCAGAATCTACAGCTAAGACGTGTAGGACAGGAGACTGCATATTGACTTACAAAAAGTTTCAAAAAAACCCACCCCATGAATCCTCTAGTGTCTGTCATGGTGTGTGTGCTTTGTATCATGCACAATATTCTGTCTGAAACATGCTGCTCACTCATTAAAATGTCGGAAAGAAAAGTAGAGGTTATTTAAGCACAAGAGAGCTCCTGTTCAATGGTTTGACTGAACAACAATAGAAATCCGCACCTGCACATGTTTCTGCCAAAACTGTTGATCTTGATTAAATTCATTAGGCTGGGAGAGATGGATTTCTATACATCTTATTATACACATTTTATGGGTTATGCTCCTGGGTGGAATATAAGGTGGTTTTTGTTCAGGAGACAGTAGGAAAATCATGCTGAGACCCAGGCCTGCTTTAGAATTCAACATATTCAGCAAAAAACTTTGGCCAGGACTTATTTTGGACTTCAGTAAAACTCTATTATAGGAGTTTCCGTAAAGGAACTGTCTGAGAGTTTGTATATATTATAAATCCTATTCTGTACAGATTTTGCCTGCAGTAGCAAAGCAGCAACATTTTTCAACAATTCTGGCTTAAGTTATAAAGCTCTATCCTGGAGCGATGAAATTAGAAAAATATTTTACAAAATCAGAGCACAGGTCACATATTTGCAATATCTTTCTTTAGCGTTAGCCCTCTTTGAAAGAAATTTTATGTCACAGCTGCACAGCACACATTGAGTGGTTTCATCCAAAATATGGAAAATAAATCATAGGTTTGTCTACACATTTGATAACATAAGGAAAACCAAGAGGCTTTCCTTACGATACTTATTCCACCCTTCTGCCTATATTGTGGAGATGTGTCTTAGTATATGGATATACAGACATACAGAAACATACAGATCTAATTTCTGCCTTTTCACTTTCCTTTGATTTACTGTTGTGCAAACAAAAGGCTTGAGAGCTGATTATAATCTTACTAAGTTAATCAGGCTGTTTATGTCAGTAATTAATCAATGTTGCCTGTAAAGCCTCACAACGTGCCCCAAGGTACGTAATTTACCCTTGTCTTTCACTTTGCATCATCATTTGCATCAGTACAAAGTGAGTGCAGACACATGTGCTGCCGTATTCTCTATGCACCCTTCAGTTATTTTGTGCAGAGGTATATGACAAGGGAAATCTGTGTCAGTAACAACATGAAACTAAAATAATATATTAGCTTAAGAAATTTAGCATTGACTGCTGTGGAATGGGAGAGTGGCTTTGCCCACGGCCTGGTGAGCAGAATCCCCATCCCATAGAGCTCCCCTGCTAGAAGAGCACCAAGCAGTGCTCCAGGCAGCATAAGCTCCCCTCTTATCCATGTGGCTCATACAGCTGTGTACCGCCAGATAGAAGAGTATACAGCGACACATCTTTTGGGGAGCTCTGCTGTGTTGAAACTATGTTGAAGTGGAAAAACAAAACAGCTCTCCAGGGCTGATGTTCTGGCACTGAGATCCATGGACATGTTTTGTAAATGTGTGTGCCTAAGTGTGCATATGTTTGTGTACACGTGGCTGTAGGCTTACAGAGCTAGAAACAGCAAGATGTCACAACAGCAGATTAACAGAGTACATTGCTGAATATATAACTTAGAGCTGCTGAGCTCAGAGCAAACTGTTTATAAGGGAATTATTTTAATGTAAGGCAACCCTCCTTGAGATAGAACATGGGTACTGTTTGAGAAGAAGCAATGATATTATTCAACACTACATACCAAGACAGTACCCTCCCTGCTATAACCATGTCTTTTAAAGCTGGATTAATACACCCATTCAAACTGAAATTTGGGCAGAGTGAGTCAAGTGGAAATGAATAATATCTGTAGGTAATCTATATTTCTTTAAAGGATATGGCATTAGTATTAGTCTACAGAGAGTTACTGGGTTCTTGACTTCTGCAAAATTTGAGAGATTGGTGAACATATATTTTAAAAGAGCAGTTTCCTGCTAGTGTTTTATTAATATGAGACTCTGGGAGAGAGCATAAAATTAAAACAGTGTTTGCAAGAAAAGGGATGAATTGTTGACCAGCTTCCTAAAATCTACTTTGCTATGGCCTTTAATAAGGCAGGATCGGAACTAACTTCTTAACTGAATAATTGTACATACAGGTGAAAATTTATTTGCTACATTCTGTTATTCCTAGCTAAAGGTGGGATGACTAATTCCAAGATGGGTCTTATATCTCTTCACTTAATACAGAGGGGGTTACATAACTGACCCCCACAAGATGCTTGACTTTCAGACAGCAAAGTGATGTGAGATAATTCCTATACTGTTACGCAATGAATTACGTTACCTGAACTCTACCTGATCAAGCATTCAAGAAAGGCTTCACCCCAAATCTTAATGTACATGCTGCAAAACATGAGAATGTGGATGAGAGAAATCCCTTGGCATTATTTTGGAATCCTTCCAGCTAGATGAGGAGGACCCTTCCCTGGAGGCATCTGGCCTGAGAAGAGACCCACAGGACTGTGCACAACACCTCTGGTCAGAGGCAGTTTGGAGCAGCCCAAGGGGAAATGGACATGAAAGCATCCTCTCATTTTACTCAGAGGCAAAATTTCTACCGATTTCAGTGGTGCAGCTTTATCCATTTGCAAGAAACCATCCAGCAGTGACACTCACACTGCGGTTATGATGGGGGTTTGAAAAATCAACATATTCTCAAAGCAATTTCCATATTCTTAGCATATGGCCCATGCACTGAGCCCTTATTTGGGTCAATGAGATTTTCTCATGCAGAATGAGCACAGAAAACATGCACAGTCTGTGCCTGAGAGGGGGCATATGCCTGCAATAGCTAAATATTTTAACGGGAGAAACACACTTGAACAAAGGAGCTAACTGCATAATCCTAAGCAAATTTCATTGAGGGCATTAATTTACACAAGCTGTATGATTGTGTTCTTGTGAAATCTGCCATGCATAATTACTGAAGATGTTAATAAATAGTCAGCAAATCAGAACAGCTGGTTATGATGATACCCAGCTTTTCTAAGAAAGACAGGCTTTAACCTCACCACCATTAGTGCTGTGAAACATACTCCGGCTAGTGCATGTGATAGGATATCCTAAATAGATGAATATCCATTGCACTCCCTGTCCTGGATAGTGCAAAAAGGCCTAAGGTTGGCATTTTCTTTGATGTGGACCTTCCAACATAATTGCTTTTAGTTGAAAAAATAAAACCCAAAGCAAATGCCTATAAATGATGCAAAGGCAGGAAGGGTTTATGTTTTCCTTTGAAGTCATGTGAGATGTTCAGATACAGAGATTGATGCTGCTTGAGAATGTGGCCAGTATGTAGCTGCAGTCAGTTTTCACCACTTCTTTGATAAGAATGATCTGTTGAGCCTATATTAAAACCACAGTTGGGCACACAGAAGTTATTCTTTTTTCTATATATGATATCAGAATGTTTTCATACCTTATTTAGTTAAAAGCCATATCTCTTCCATTCACCTTTTGTCAGTTCCAGCTAACAGTTTTGGAATTTGGTCCAGCAAACCGACTGTATTGCAGAAACCAGCATAACCACTATCTGTATTCCTTGTTTTATTAATTACTGATGTATTTATTCTAAATTTCCTCCCATCCAATAACATTTTTGTAGAATTCTTTTTGTCCATGCTTAGCACGCTAATGAAGTGTGGCTACTCACGTGCTGCTCACAAAGTTGTGCTTGTCAATATATATTATGTGTCAGAAATCTGCTAGTTTGGAGCAGAACCAAACCTGGGGATAACGTATTTTTATGGCTGGATGGCAGCTTGGCACCTGGTGAGGACTTAATTTTCCTCAGCAAATAGGGACTGACATTAAATTAAGGGACTAACATTGACATAAGTAT
The DNA here is from genome assembly GCA_013396755.1 of Sclerurus mexicanus. Lineage (NCBI taxonomy): Eukaryota > Metazoa > Chordata > Aves > Passeriformes > Furnariidae > Sclerurus > Sclerurus mexicanus. The sequence continues at coordinate 1,581,493 of VWZF01001378.1, forward strand.
TGTACACAGCTCCCCCTCTCACAGGTTGTCTTTTCCAATAGCTTTCCCACCATGCTCAGCCCATGAATCCAAAAGCTTTCACTTTCCTTAATGCTATTGGTGCTTTGCAGTTTATTTCCTCTACACAAAAAAATTGTCTGTTAAGTGTTTATTTCTCTCTACTAGTTAATACAGACACAATAGCTCTGATACAGATGTCCATATTGTACAAGACAAGGTCCATCTCCTTAGACCAACAGATAATTACATTGACAAGGCAAAACACACCCAACAGGACTATTTATTGTGTCCATCACAGATACGGGTGAAAGACTGACCTGGTTCAGCCAGCTGGGGATGTGGTGCAGGGTGTCCCAAAGACAGAAGAAAGCCCTACCCATGGTGGTCTGTTCACCCTGGCAAGCTCCCTGCTGTCTTCTGTAACCATTCAGTCCTGAGGAAATACCACTGAAGACACCACAAGGAACTCCACAACCTCTTATCTTCCTGATTGTCCCATGCTGTAACTTTTCTGTAAGGTTGCCTCTATTCTATGAGGTACTTGACTGCCCAGCCTGCCTCTCCTCTTGGGACAGTGCCCATTGCTCCTACCCCATGCAGACGCTTGCCTCACTCTCTTCCTTTCACTGGCATTACCTTCAGCAGCATCAAGGCATGGAAAGTCCCAGCCCTGCCATCCACTATCCCACCCTGCAGCTGGTTGTCCTGGCCTCCGGATGGGGCCCATGGTAGCAGTTGCCCCACAGTTGGCCTTTGGGGAGTACTAATATCCTCTGGAATAAAATCCATTCCCCAAATCTAAGATATGACAGATTGCAACAATTAACTGTGAGAGTATCCAGCCTCCTTTGTCACCGACAGCCACAGCACCAGGTTTGGAGGTAACAGCAGGCTCTTTTGATAAAAGTCCCTTCCAAATGTCAGCCTGTCACTTCCCAGTGGGAGAAGGACTAAAAGCATTTCAAGGGAAGGAAAGTGGCAGTGGGCACATTGCATGCCTCAGGAAGTTTATTATAAAATATTGCTTTTATAGTGTAGCATTTTATTGTTTGTGTTTATATATAAATCCTGGAAGGTAAACTCCTACACTGTAGTGTTTGACCTTAAAAGTAGTTTTCTCTTTTCCTGTAGCAGTTCAGCTTGTAACCAACAATAAGCTGAAAAAGCCACAGCAGCAGTTCTTACTTGAAATAGAACTTCACAGTTTTGCCTGGATGATGATCAGAATTATGAGACCCTTTGACTTAGAGTTAGATACGTTAAGTGACAAATACAAACATAGACTTGTCTTTTCCACTGACTGGTAGGTGTTTTCCTTTATTGTCTCAGTTCCTTAATTTTTTTCTATACTCAGACTATGGATATTCTAAATCTGCTCTTCAATATATCACAGCGTATCGTGGCATTCCAGCACTGCAGATGCAGTCACCTGTAAACAGTTAATCAAAACTAAAATCCTGATTTCACATAAATCTTATATGCAAAAATATAACATATTTTGTATGTTCTGTTTTGTCTCACTTTTTCATATCTGAAGGGCTCCAAAATATTTTCTGATGTCAGAGTCTGCATTGCATTTTTCATTTGAAAATCTGGAGAGAAATTATGAAAAATAAAATACATTTGTCACCATCTTCCCACCTGCAATACTGCTTAAAACATTCCAAATGTTGAAAAACAAGACAGGCAGTGTCTTTTATTCTTCTAAAATCTGTGCTGACTGCTGAGAATTTTATCAAGGATGGATGTGAAGAATGATTAGACTGAAAAGCTTCATGGTTTCCACTCATGGACTGCAAAGAAATAAAGTAAAGGGGCTCATTATTTCTCTTCTCACATCCATCATAGTGATTACTGTACTCTGAAAACTGGACATCCATGCCAAGTTGCGAAGTTGTTGTTTTTTTTAACCTCCTCCATATTGCATGTGATTTTATGTCATCCCAGAATAGGACTAAACTGAATCAATACAAATAAATTGTTCATTATAAAGACTATGAGATCAAATTTTACTGTGATATTCATAATTATTTTTTTTATTTAACAAAGCAGTGGGCAGACAGAATATCAAAGAACATAGAAAGCAATGTGGAAACCCATGGGGAAGCTCAGAACAAAATATTAAAGGGAAGTAATTTGATTTGAAAGCAAAAAAATGTAGAAAATGAAGTTTGGAACTTGTAATGAAAAGACATTTTGGAAAAAAAATAAACCCCAGGGTTTGATTTGGATCCAGTAGAGACAATTTTTAGTGGAACTAGAATAATTTTATGCTTTTCTTGAAATTGTCAAGTTCAAAATATTAACTTTTAAAATGTCAGGGTTTTGTGGCCACTTTTGTTGCTGTGTCCTTATCTCCAGATGTGGAAGCACATCCACCTTCCCTACTATGTGTGTGCTTTCCAACTTCACCTCCTATGGGACAGGCTTTCCTCCACTATCTTAAAGTAAATATTAGTTAAGTTTATGAGGCTACTTATTTCATGGTAACTTGTGAATGATTAGTCAATGAAAAATCACTGCCTAGAGAAAGCAGATAACTGTTGAACAAGTTGAAAAACTGTGGCTAGGAAAGTCTAATACATCTAGACATCAAGAGAGTAATGATCAAACCACAGTATTCTGCATAGTCTTGTAATTTTCCCCATGTCCTGCCTCCCAGACACTGCCCTGCTTTTATGGAGGCACATGAGCATATGGATTTTTCTCCCTGAGATGTGAATTTCAGTATTTTCTGCCTTGTGTTAGATAAATCTAGAAATACTAATCTTCCCCATATTCTCTGGTAAGCCCATGCTACTTAAAACACTAGCTCCATACACTGTCTAAGTTGTCTCATAAATCTAATGCCAGAAATAGCTGGAGAAACTTCATGTATCACAATCTGAATAAATACAGTTAGTTCTAAATTTGAAAAATTACTTAGAACGGACTTTCTGACATTGTATTACAAATGAAGAGCTATTTGTCAAAAAATATGAAGCAGTAGAAGACCAGTATGTAACTGTGCTTCAGTTTTAAAATACTTTAAAAAATACCATGTTTCATGAGTTAGAATCAGAATCAGATCAGAAGCAGCCCTGCAGAAATGCATGTACTTAGCAAGTTAGAAATTTGCAGCTACTGAACAATAATTTGACAATTACGGCTGCCATGAGAAATTCAAAAAGCAAAACTTTGAAAAAGCTGGTGAGTCATCTCCAGTTTCTACTTAAGATGATTATATCACTCCTCATTTTGAGTCCATTTCATGACATGCTTTATACATTAATTAGCTGCTTGTCCCAAAGTGATGTTTCCAAATTAATCAAATATAACCATTCCATAGGTATAGACACCAAGGAACACAGCAGATAAGACTAATATTTACAAATACAGGTACTAGAGCAGTGCCATTGTACAGACTTTTTGGGTTTTTTGTTGTTATTTTTTTAACTGAGAGGAAAAGTTCTAGTTCACTCATTTCTCTGATATTTTGTGTTGTGCCGATCAAGGCTGCCTGTATTCGAAATCAGGGGTTTAATGCTTTAAATACTTTTCACAAGATAAATTCATCTCTCTTCTGCACTAAGAACCTCGGCTCGCATGAAGGCAATGGATACAGGCTGTGTGTACTTCGAAGGAGCGCAGATACAGGTTTCTTTCATGGTGTGAAGTTTATCTTCAGAAACAGCAAAAACAAGAGAGGCCATGGCTGCAGTATCTGCCTACTGGTGGTGGGCTCATGGCGTAACAGCGGGGGAACCTTGTAGCACGGCTTTCCTGTGGTCTTGTCTGTCCCTGGAGCCAGGGAATTTTCTGGTTTAACTATGTTATGGTCATGTACAAGAGCTCCAAGAAGACATCAATTTCTAGTCTCCTACACACAAGCAAGAAAGCATAGTTTCCAACCCTGCAGAGTGAGGCAGCTTTTCATTGAAATAGGACTGTCTGCTCTGGCAGGCCATGAGTTATTGTCTTACAAAGTCCATTTTAAATTCACATGTGCCTTTGGCAGAGTTTTGCTCTCAGGGACCCCTCTTCTGAAGAAGAGTCTGTTGAAAAAATTGAGGCAGACTAAGGTTGTAAATTAACCTCCATCTAGCAAGCAAACTGTAAATTGCTCCTTTGCCATGTGGTGGAGCTGGTTGACAGCAGTTTCCAAATTTCACTTTTTTCAATGTGGAAGTTTTTTGTTGCTATGTTTGGAATCTTTCTCTTCTTTTAATAGTTTTCACAACTATGTTTAGTCTGGTAAACTACCTATAAAACTTAATCTTTGCTTTTGTATTTATATCATAAACCCTCAACATTAAGGAAAACTTCAAAACTTGGTTTTTGGAGTGAGAACTGCCAAGTCTGACGGCAACTTTCCACACCAAAGCTTAATGACAACTCATCTATTATTCCCTGAAGAGCAATGTTTCTGAAGGGATCTGTAGATCTCATTTTTCAGTTTCTAGACGACAGAGGAACTTTTAGACCACTTCTGAGGATGGTCATCTAGCGTAATGCACACAGATAGAGCTGAATACACATCCCAGAAATAAAATACAGTACACTGTTTGTGTCTCAGCAAAATTCTTCATTTTCAGCACATGAGAGGATTTCATGGATATTGAGTGGATCTAGAGTGTATAAATTCAGTGTTGTGTTCTTAAACTAGGCAGTACCTCAGTGATATGCTGGTGTGGAAACAAGTTCCGGGGTTCTTCAGTTCTGCTTGGCAATGCTCAGACCCAGGTGCTCTAACAGTGACTTAGGATCCAAACTCCTCCTGAGTAAAGTAGTTACTGCAAATTTTCATATAAGTCTTTTCAAATCTGGTCCTAAATGCATAAGAAGTATGTCAGAGAGAAAAAGGTATTGTGATTAAAATAACACAGTATAACACAGAATTACTAATTATATTCCCTGCATTCCTAATAGCCATCTGCATTGCCTAAAGCAAGTGGTGCAAATTTGCTATGGCTTAGTTTACTCCTCTGTAACACTGGTATATTTGTCTCTGTTATAGCACTACATGTGTAAAAATTCATTTGAAAGTCTCAGATAAAAAGTACTTTGAAAGTATATTGTAAGTATATTGTAAGTATATGGTAAGTATATGGTAGTATAGTCATTATTACTTTCAGTCTTCACCTCATGTTATTTTCTAGACTATTTATTATTTTACACTTCTCTCACCTCTCAATACAGTAGTCAACTGTTTCATTCCTGAGAAACTGCATTTTAAGGCAGTTCTTAGAGGTGTTGGTGGCATATGGTCAAATTCCAGTATGACCAGTTTGCCAACTGAAACTCTCCCCATAGTTTTAAGAGGATTAAGTATTTCTCTCTTCTTCTAATGTGTTCAGAAAGGCAATCCACCATGAAATACCCGTTGCATTTCATTCCCATGTAGCTGTGCAGTAATGAACCAAGTTTATGTTTCTGACTGTTTTGACTACAAAGTGGTTTGAATTATTTGGGGAAATGCAAGACAAAATTAATAATACTGACACTGTGTATAAAATACCAGTGTTTGAAACCACATTTGTGAATAACTGTTTTATTTCAAATTTCTTATGGGCTGGTCCTTGCACATTAAAAGAAGACTTATAACCTATCCAACCTCGTATGCATTTTAAATTATGGAATGAAACCGAAAGCCACCTATTTCTTTTTCTTTCCTGCATTTCCATTGCTTGAAAATAGTCCTATTTGTTAAAAAGACATTATGTACAGTTTATAATGTAGATTGACTCAGACAATGAGAATCTGTTGGATGCTAGGTTTGTTTGGGCTATTACCGAATGCTCTTTCAAAGCTTATTAAGAAAAGTACACTCAGCTATGTTAACTTGTAATGGGTCACTTAAATTTTTGTGTCTGGAGAAAAACAGGGTGCTTACCTAAATTTAAAAATCCCCAGACAAAACCATACCAAAAAACCCAGCAACACTCTGTGTCTGCTTGTGGTCAGTTATAAGATAAATGATGACAGCAAAATTCAGATTTAAAACTGAAGGCTGAGTTTGAACTATCAAGGAGTTCATTTGGGTCTGGAAGTACTAGCTGATCTCATGTTTATATAAACTGCAATGACAAAGTATATCTGTGGATTAAAGACTCAGGGCCAGATTTTCAACTAGTGGAAATTGCGGTAGGTCCAATGAACCCAACAGAAATAAACTGATTTATGCCTCTTATAACAAATAAATTATTTTCATTATTTTTTTAGAGAAAAAAATTAAACTCTTCACACGTGCATTTGCATGGATTCAATTGTAACACAAATATTTAAAAAATGTGAATAGCAGCCTCAAGGTCACCTTTGAAAATATGTTTATTGTGTATGAATCAATGTCTAAAATGAGGACATATTCTTCCTGTATAAGAACACATTGCACACAAAGTAAGCTGCACATTTCTATACCCCTTTGATATATATTTAAATGGCTTTATCCCAACATGACCTTGAAAGGTTAATTTAAAACAAGATTTGATTTTTTCCCCCCAATTTTCTTTACAAAAGGGTTTATGTAGGACATGTTGTTCACTTGATGTTAAATTTCATCTTACAAGGGTGTTCTGGAATGTGTTGGAATAAATCTCTACAGTCATATTCCCTGAAAAATAGCTAAATGTTTGTGAGTGCAATAGGAGGTATAGCTCAAAATACTTCATGACTAGGAAAAGCAGTGTTATTTTAAGACTCAAATACTTAGCACCTTCCTGTTTTCTCTCAGCATTGTATCAGTAGGTACATTCTTTATAAGCAACTGCATCTTGGTTTCTTTAATCTGCAGAAACCCCATCTGTGTATGCTTCTGCTAGAAACCAGATTCTGCATGGTGGAATCCACTGGAGCAATGTATCTCCACCTCATTTACATATAAATTACATAACGTATGGCATAGAGACCGCATCTTCCCCTCAATGCTGAGGTCATTCCGGGAAAAGGGGATACAGCGATGAAACCTGCCCCTGGCCTGTGCTCTCCCTGGGGAGGCACGGGGTGCCCCCAAAGTGGGCAAGGTCTGCAGATGCAGGCTCGGCACCAGCTCAGTGGGCAGCGTTTGTCCCTCAGATGTGTGCCCTGGCAGCTTGTACAGGACATGGACAGAAGTGCAGCCTGGCTGGGAAGGCAGCAGCCACCGCCCGCTGTTGTTCAGGCATGAATTCCTCAGCTGGTACGGTTGCCCTAAAGCTCTTTATATCTGTTTGATCCCCATCTCCCTTCTTAGCTTTAAAAGTACTTCCTTGAGTGGTGTAATCATGGGGCAATTTTCCTCTCATGCCAAGTTTAGATATTGTATATACTACTTATATGTTGACTTGGGTGACATTGTTTCCCAGTTCCCAGTGAGATAGGGATCAGACCACCTCTGTGCAGCTCAAAGACCAAAGTGTTGCACCAGACAGCACGGGATTTCTTCAGAACATTTTGGAAGTGGAAATTGAAGTCATTTGAGGATTAGCATTTTGTTAGATGGGGAGATGAACCCCAAAACACAACATCCTGAAATTGCTCAGCTGCTGTTCATTGCTGAAGGTTTTGAAGGCAGAGATTGCAATCTGTTCCTGTTCTCTCTGCCTGCCGCTCAGTTAGCAGAACAACAAGCAAGGCAGGTCAGCACTGGCCCCCCTTTTCTCTGTCTGTGTAACCTGGTATTAACGAAAGAAAGCAAAAAGGTTTGAAATACTACTTGAAGCGGATACTGGTTACTTAAGTCAGCATTATGTTCAGCAACAACAGACACAGCTGTCTTGACCACACACAGACCGTTTTAGCAATTGCCAAAGTGCAATGCTCTTTATGCAGCCAAGTCTTAAATTATGGTAAGCAATGAAATAACCAGAGATGTTTTAAAAGAAAGCACATTAGTTCCATTAATATGAAATTTACCTCTCAGATAATTCTTGGTTTGTAACAAACGTACATTTGCCAGTTTTGTGAGCAACAGGACTACGGAAAGTAAAAATTACTTCATAAAAATAAATTAGCCAGGATTTTATGTGAGCAGGAATTAATGACTCTGTAATTAAACTTTCTAAGTGCATGTAGTTATTAAAATAGAAACAGACACACAGTCTTCTGCTTTCACTTGCTTTTTGTAGGTTGGTTGTTTTTTTTTTTTTTGTAATCAGATTGACACTGAAATTGTGTAACAATCATAAAGCTGAGAGGGATAACAAATTTAGGCTTCAGTTCAGCAGAGAACTTGAGCATGTACATATAACTGAGCATGGACTTAAGCTCTTTGCTGAGTTTGAATCCTAAGAAAATTACACAGACTTTTTCAGGAAAGTTTGGCATTTTCAAATATTTTGAGCTGGGCAAGGAAAGGATGAATTTAGATTTACCCAAACTGCTTTAGTTGCATGGAGTTTTCCCAGGCAGGCTTTGGTGGGGAGAACAAGATTTTTTTTTTTTCTAGACTCCTTCTACACAAACTACTTGAAATTAAGACTGTAATAACAATTTCTTGTTTGTCTTTAAAATTCAGTCAGTCCTGGGGATAAAATAGAGAGTAAAATGTTGCACGACACCACATCACTACCAAAGAAATCTATAAAAGAGAGAATTATAATTCAATGATTTCACAGATGCATATGAAATCTGTGTGCTATTTGATCTTGTCCAACCTACTAGAAGCACACAGGACCCTGTTTCTCTAAATTACTTTTCTACCTTTTCTCTCCCTGCAACCCTTACAATTCTCTCCTTCAAGGTAAATCCAGAAGACACAGAACATCAAAGAATAGCATAGTATCTCTCTCTGCGTAGAGAGGGATATTGTAACTTTTGCTTCCCTTTTCCACGGTAAACAGAAAGTCCATCCCCGTTTTCACCTACGTGCCTGCACTAGTCTTATCTGCCAGTGTTAAGTACAAAGCCCAGTCTAAGAGCCCACAGGGGAAGGCAAACTTCTGCCTGTGGCCACTGGATGAAATGAAAAAGTAGCAAAATAATAGCTCATATTTCATGGTCAGTAATTTTCTTCTCTTTCTGGACTACCCATAGGTAGCAGTACAATGACAGAAATGAAGTAGATGGCAAATATAGACAGACTTCAGCTGCATCGCAACTGCTACCTTGATTTGGGATTATCTATGAAAAAGGGAGATTCTTTTACCATAGCATGAACTGGTTGATGGATGGATCTCTTCTTTTTGCCCACAGAGATGAGCAGTACTTGCATCCTGCACAGTGGACAGTACTTACCAGCATTGCTGAAGACCAACAAAATCATGGTTAGTGTTGAAATGGACCACAAAGATAATCTAGTTTCAACCCTTTTGCCATGAGCAGGGACACCTTCCACTTCACCAGGCTGCTCAAAGTCACATCCAGCCTGGCCTTTAACACTTCCAGAAATGGGGCATCCACAACTTCTCTGGGCAACTTGTTCCAGTGCCTCATCACTCTCACAGTAAAGAATTTATTCCTGATATCTAAACTGGCCCTTTTTCAGTTTAAAGCCATCCTCCCTTGTCCTATCACTATGCTCTCATTCAAAGCCTTTCTCCAGCTCTCTTGTAGCCCCCTGGAGTACCAGGCTCCTATAAGGTCTCCCCAGAGCCTTCCCCTCTCTAGGCTGTACAATCCCCACTCTCTCAGCCTGTCTTTGTAGGAGAGGTTTATTAAACCACTCTAGTCCTGCTCACCTTAAAAAACAGTCACTTCTCACTGCCATCTCCCCCTTTCATTACCTTTTAAAGTCTGTATAGTTAATTTCCATTATTGTTCCTCCCACCCAAGTGATTGATTTCTTTTCTAAATAAAATTTTCACTAATAAAAGGGAGTACCACAAAATGGATCCCATGAATATTGAAAACCCAATCAATATTGAAAAACAAAAGTCCTTTAAATATTGGTTGCAACTATTGCAAAACTGCAAAAGAAAAAAATATGTGTCATCATGATGTGTCTGTACGTGATGAAAGTACAGCGTGTTTAAAAAATGCTCACTATTATGTAATGTGATAGTCACTATAGTAATAACTCTTTCCCCCTTGTATACAAAAGTAATTGGTTATGAAAAACCATGGAAATTTTTAGTAGGTGGTGCCTTACCGACACTTTTGGTCTCAGGTTTTGTTTTTCTCAAGATATGCGTATTTACTGCACCAAGTATGGTCAGTCCTGAGCAATCCGAGACGTGTCCAGCTCTGCTGAGAGAGACAGAGGAGATGTGGTGACGTTCTGGAAAAAGCACGTTCAAAAGACAAACACAGACTTTTATTTTCCTATATGTTCCACAGAGCAATGATGATGGAGCAGGCCCTGTGTAATGTAGGACAATTAATCCCAGCAACAGGTTTCCAAATTGGAGATGTCTGAGAAAGGGTGTCCAGGCTTCAGTGTGTGTGGCCTTCTGGTGAAGTTGTCTCAAGTGCCTTCCTACCCTCAGCACTGCAGCCTGTAAAACTTAGAGCACAACTGACCCAGAAGCAAATTAGTTCAGAATATTATTTTAACCAGTGCAGTGGGAACTTACAGTATGGCTTCTCTATGTTTACCAGACCTGAATGCATAAAAAACCTTAGGAGGAAACTTCTAAAGGCACGTGGTCTGTACAGTTCCATAATCCAAGCATGTGTGTTTGAGCTCCTATGTGCTGGGCATTGTGCTTGGAACTTTCATTTGTCCCTGAAGGCTGCAGCAGTGTCTCTGCTGAGAGACTGTCTGGGATGCCTCTCCACTGGTGGCCCAGGGACTCTGTGGCATGGCAGCCCCAGGTCACCATGCTGGTGCTGAGCCCAAGAACTCTGTGGTACCTCCATTACACTTTCTTCCTAGCCCCAGATATATGGAACTGAAGGTTTGCAGCTTGGTTTTTCAAGGATGTTTGTCAGTGGAATTACACCAAGAATAAGATTATGATTTTCTGTAAGCAATAATTCCTAGTTTTATTTACTATAGGAAATTTTCAAGTGTAGACAAAATTGTATGTTTAGGTACATTTCATTGCCTCATGTCTGGCAGAGTTAGAGGCCCCTGCATTGCCCAAGACCCTTCATCTCTCCTCACCTTTTGCATGCTTCCTCCTTCCCCAGAACATGGGAGCCTGTTTCTCTGTCTCTTTTCTTCAATTCAGTCCTTAAAGGAGCCAATTAAGGACCTCGTCAAAAAATAAACAAATAAGTTCTACTCTCATTTGTCAGGCAACCTTCTGTTTCACCTCAACGTACAACAAAATCCAGATGATCTGTCGAATACTACCTTCCCTGGTTTGGTTCAGACTTGAAAAGTAAGTTTGCCCTGAACTCCAGCCAACCGTGAGTCCATTAGTGGCTTTCATGTGAAATGCCTAGAATCAAACAGAACTCACAAATTACATGTAGCTTTCCCCATAATTAAAGTTCTTCACTCTCCCTCTTAAGTGTCTGGAAAAATATGAGGAAACTTTCCTAATTTTTTCCTGACTTAGAAGAGTTGATAAAATATGGAGTCCTCACATTAAAAACATGGAGAATACTTAGCTTTTGTTGGTTTGAAAGATACATTGGGCCCCATGGTAGCACCAAAAAGGGAGAGGATGGTGGAGACACTAACATAGAGCAGGAGAACCACTGTTGTCAGCAGGAAGAAGTGAAAGAACACTGATCAGGCTGCTGGAAGAAACAGATGGGGATAAAAGCACTGGTGCCTAAGGAAGAAGAGTCTCCTCCATCATGGAGGAAGATGGTGCAGAGCCCATGAGAAGGTATTGCAGGGACTGAGGGGTGGCACTGGTAGCAGTGGGAGCAGGCTGGGAGCAACCCACAGGCATTAGAACAGCAGGTCAGGATGATATGGCTGTGCCTCACCTGCCAGCCTCTGAAAGTAAAATTGTTTCTTACTCACACCTCAAATTATCCCTTACACGTTTTTTCAGTCTACATGTGGGAATCGAGCCCTGCCATTTTAAATTAGAGTCTGTTATGTGGGCATCACAAGTGTAGTGTAAGGTTTTCAGTGGCAATATCTTGACCATACCAAGGTCACTCTGACACATATATTTATAAGGTAATTCCAAGTGATTGGTAATACGGCAGGATTTACTTTCAACATGAGTCATATGCCCTACTGGTGTAAATAGACACAGTCCCACTCATTGCAGTAGGATTTGGTGTATTTATATGGGTGGGGAATTTCTTTTCACGTAGCGAGCCTTCAAACAAAAGAATAGACAAGAAAAAATTACATTTTTTTCTCTTTTTATCCATCTGTTTCTAAACATAAACTAATTTCCTCCTATGCTGTAGTAGTTTAAAACTAAGAACAAAGAGCCAGTGAGAGTAAGCACAACTATGTGCTAATTTATAACTGCTCAGAGTAAAAGGCAGCTCCAGCTGACAGTAGCTTCAAAAAAACTGTGCCTCCTGCAAATTAGGGTAAGGGAACTGATCACTGAAGGTAAACAGGTGATGAAATACTTCATTAGTACCTCATTTGTAATTTATGTCTGCTGAAGTAGTTGACAAAGAATCAAAACGTAAGTGGTAGATTTCTCAGAAGTGCAGCCTTTGAGGTCACTGAAGTGGATTAATTATAACCCAGTGTAAAGCACAGCCTGTCTCTGTGTCAATTACCAGTATTTGATAACTGAAATTATGTCAAGCTCTGTTCTTCTTCAAGATGCAGCCACACATTTTAAAATCATTATGACTGTGAGCATGAGCTTCACATAGCTAATGAGTTCAGCTCATTTATTAAAGTTCATTTTGGCTTAGCAGATAGTATTTGAGATTCAGAGGGGAGTGGGTGACAAGAGATCCAGTTCTGCAAAAAATAAATGCTTTTCCTTATCCCCTCTCCCAAACCTGTGCGGGAGAAACAAAGCTGACTCACTTGCCAAAGAATCATTTAAATGTACTGTAGGAGAAAGACTTGAGGGAGTCAACTGCTATTAAATATGACCTGCTTCTAATGGCTATCAGACCTCCAATTGTTCAGTGAAAAGGCTGGCCTTAATGGACTACCTGCTGTTCATATTCATCATAGCAGAATGACTGATAATGTACCTCTATTACATCTTGGGATTTTCTTTCCCCTCTCCCTGCCTTTTTGACACTCTTCTCCGGAGCCAGAGCAGCTTTGGGTAGGGCTTGACAGCATCTGTTCGTATGTTATCAAAACCTACCATAGGCTCTTCGGTGGGTAACTCTATCTCACCATGGCTGTGCAATCTGCTGCCAGTGCAGCAGGCAGGCAGCAAGCACTTCCTGCATCCTGACCTTGGGCAGCACTGCCTGTGCACAGTAAAGAAATTCTGAAAGCAATGGCCTTGGTTTTGGTTTGGTTTACTGATGCAAAAGCAGCTAATGCACTGGGTTGGTGTCACTAAACCCATCACCAGGACACCAGCTTTGCCACATGTTTCATATGTGCTTTATACTCAGTGTAGCTGCTGTGCCAGGGACCATGAGCACCTGTAGCTGCCACTGTGGATTCCCACCCCTGGGGAAAAGGATTCCAGATATTGGCTATACTGTCAAACAGAATGGCACCAACTTCAGCTGAGTTCAGACCAAACAGCATTTGGTCTGGTGAGTTATTCTTCACTGTTCCCTGCTTTTGTCTGAAGTATCTCAGTTGGAACTTTCTCTTACTAAAGTAAGCAGAAACATCTGATCCTGCTGCATAGCAGATCCTTATTCTTTTTGCTCTTTTTGCAGCCAGGGTGAGACAGTGCTTTCAGTGGAATATCACATTTATCATGGCTGTAACTTTATATGGAACCATATTCCAATATTCATCAGCAATCTTTTAAAAAGGCAAAAAGTTAATACTTTGAGGTGTACATAGCACCGTCAGAAGATTTTCTGCTTAAGAATAAAATTCTTTTTAAGATTAACAACATGTGGTGCTAATGTTTAAAATACAAATTTTATTTTGTCAGTGCAACTCATCATTCCTTATTACACATTGTGAAATCATTTTAAGATTCTTTCTGCTTTTTTTAAGCCAAAAGAATATCTGACAACCACCCAAGACCTTTACTGCAGAGCCCAGAGTAAGTATACAGCTGTGAGCTTAAACCAGAGATGTCTAACCTGAACCTCATGAAAATAATTGAGAAAAAGATTTATTTGTGTCTTTGATTTAATAATACTCTATTTTCCAATTAAATGAAACATTCCAACTTGCATCAGATTGCTATTCACATCTTTAGTACCGGGATTGTTGCTAGCTTAGGAGCACCAAAATAGATTAGATATGTAGAGAGATAAACTGAGCAGAATATTCACCACAGGGTGGCTTTGTGGCCCCACTCGAATCAGCAGAAGTTATAGCATCTACGTCAATGCATATGGGATTTCAAATCTCATATTTTAACCTTCACTGTTTTATGGAAAATATTTTATTGAATAAACATCCAGAATGTTGAAACAATCCCTCCCTAAATATTTTGCAGCAATAATGACACTGATTTCTCTATGGCATCAATCAAACTGGAACATTTAAAAGTACTCATTTCAATATAAGTAAAGATGTTCTACAGATTGAAAATGAGGGAAGAGAACTGGTATGAAGAGTATTATAAGCTATGTCTAGACTTACCTGCTAGGAAAAATGATGGCTCATGTCCAGGCCACACCTCCAGTTTTCTTAACTGTGAAAACCAGACTGTGGGAAGGTAGGAGGGAAGAAGAATGGACAGCTGGTGCATGCCTGTGTTTTGTCCCAGTAGGGAGCAGGGATGTGAGCAGGGATTCCACTGGAAAGTGGAAATTTTCTCTACATCCCTCATCTAGATACAGCTAAGAGCCTACAGTGACCAAGGAAATTACTTTTTCATAGGAATTCAAAAGTGTTTCCATTTTTTCTACTCATTTGGTTAAATATAGCTTTGTAGATTGAGACTTCCCGAAAAGCTGAGCAGTAGATGGGTTTATTTCCTTGTGTGCCACCACCTTCATGGTACTGCACTGGAGCTAATAATACTGCAGACTCAAAGGTAGGCTTTTACGAAGGTACGGGAACAGATTTGTAGACTTCCCAGAAGAGCTCCTACATGGCACCGGATTCATGGGCACATTGCAAAATCAATTCCCCCTGTCTCCCAGTACCAGTTCCACCACTTGATTTGAGTTTAATAAAATGTCAGCTCTAGAACTTATGAGGACTTGCAAAAAAGCTTTCATGGTGAAAACTCAACTAGACACTGATTAGAAAACATAGACAGAACAAATTGATTATTTTTTAGGCTGCTGCTCGTGTTTTCTGTCCCTTTTAGCAGATATTTATCCATGACTGGTAGGAATTTGTACCTCCAGACAAGGTGTGTGGCTGCACCAGCCTGGAAAGGGGCGAGACAGCTGGCCCCATGGGATGGGACAGGCAGAAACAGATGGTCCTGACCGGCCGGGCTGGCGTGGGAACAGATGGCAACATGGGACAGCTCGGAAAGGGGGACATATGGCTACATGGGATTGGCAGGAGCGCAAGTCCTTACGCTGGGCCCAATTATGGTCCTGGTGAGCCTGAATTTGCTTGGGAGAAAGTAAAAGGGCTTTTACATCTTCCAATCGCTCCTTAGACACGGGCAGGGATCCCATGGACTGTAGGATGTGGCTCTGGCTCTGTGCTAGATGATCTGAACAGGGATGTCAGCCACTGCAGGGTGCTGAGTCTTTCTGAACGTTCTTTTCTGCTGTAATTTCAACACTTAACAAGTTTTCACTATTATTACAAACACTTACATGTTTTGATTTTCATCAGAACACGGTTCTTCAGAGGTAGAAAAAGATAAAAGGCAACGTGCACCACTGAGACTTAATGGGCTGATTCAGCATGCTGTTACATCCTTTGAGACATGGAGGGCAAATGAATTTGCCTCTTCATCATCTTAGAAAGCTGACACATAAGTATCAAAAATACTTAACAAACAGAAAACCAGAACACTGTAATATATCCATTGTATATTCCCCCTGTCCCAATTTCATTTTTTTGGGGAATGATAAAGATACTAACCAAGAATTTCGTTTCAATTGCTAAGACGCTTTTTAGCAATAAATACTTTCTCACCACTAACAACTAACTACCATGTTACACATGTTGAGCATAACTAAGAAGAAGAATAAATTAGGATCTGGATATCTTTCCATGTTGTTTTGAATATGAGAGGCAAAATGAAAAAGCTTTACATGCTAAACATTATGGAATGTGCTTATATACGTGAGCCTAATATTTTTCAGCATTCCTTCTGTCTTTCTTCATCTTAGTATAAGCTGTCTACCCTGAAATGGCATAATTTGGGCATATTTTAAACAAATACAGAGGAAATAATTTAGTTTGGCCACATTAAAGTGCAGAAGGACTCCATAGATCAAGTATACAGCACAGCCTGCTTCCCCGATGAGAAGAAGATGAGTTTTTTATGGATATATTTAAATTTATTAATTGCATCCACCATATTACAGTGTACCTTTTATAACTACTGCCATTGCATTTTTTCACTTTTCCAGCATACTTCACCATGCCTTTCATCACCTCTGCTATTGAATACACAGAATTAACAGAGGAACATCTATTACAGAGGTATAGAAATTAATTAACCAGGACCAGTTGTGATCTCTGGAATCTGAGTATAACAGATTTGGTGGTCATATCACTGAAACCAATTTCCTGCTTATGGACATGAGTATGCAATCACAGATTATTATAGATGGAAACTCTTGTTAATAGGATTAATTTCCTCCCAGGAGAGAAAAAAAGTTAGTCTTGCTGCACATGCTTTGCCAAATTTATTGTTGGTTTCCTGGCAATAAAATACATGAAGAACTTCCTATATCTATCCATCAATAGTATGATTTTATCTGAAACTGTATATTACCTTTGAGATGATACATATCTGTTTAAGTAATTCATTATCTTTCTTTATCAGGCTGGTATCCAACTACTGAAAGTTCAGAGTCACAATTGATGTGTATTGGGATAGTGGCACTCCAACAGAGTTATGATGATTGATAGTCACTGAAGATTAAAGTTTGACAATTATTTTCTCTAATAAATTTTCTTTAAAAGTCAGAATTCTTTAAAAGGGTCCATTGTTATTGCTTATATTTCCTGTAGGCTTTAATTAAGATCTCACCAAACTCAAAATATGATTTGTTTTTTTCCCCCTTGTATACAAGATTGTTTTCCTATAGTTTGGTAAGATTATCCTTGTATTTGATAGCTGTGAAATGTCTCTTAGTATCGCTGTCCCACTTGTTACAAATGTATGTATTCTGCTCCATTTGAGTGACCTTTGGATGATACCAAGATGTTATAGAGTTTATAAGGTAGAAATCCCTCAGTAGAAACAGCCTGAATCATTTTCCTGCAGGAAGAGGGCTTCCCCACCTGCAGTTTTGATAGAATGTTTGTTGCCTCAGGAGAACGGCAGAGAAGATCCACAATTTATTTTGGTAGTTTGAGGCAACATTCTGTCCACTGCATTCTAAAGGTTCAAAATCCACAAAATATAGGAATGAAAACAAATGTTTTCATAAGCAAAGTCCCATGGTTAGTCATGATGCTTCCAATTTGCAACATCCCAGAAAGATGAATGATCTTGCTTATATTTGTTATTTTAGTTTTTCTAAGGGATGTATGATGAATGAGATTTTCCAAATGCATGCATGAATAATAATGCCACTTTAACGATATTGCGTATTAGCATACAGCAGATTATTATAAAGAATGCCAATAGGGACTGACAACCAGGTCCTCTAATTGAAATCATGTCTAGAAGAAATACTACAGTGTGGCTTTGCACATTTCAGGACTACCAAGAAACCAATATCTCTCCTGAAACTGGTAGACTGCCTACAGCTATCATTCCAGCTATTTCTGAGTAATGGTAATAGCTCTGGAATGACATCTGACTTGAAGCAGTCAGGTATTAAAATACCAGACAAGCACAGCTGCCCATACCTGACTGTACTACAGGAGCAGTGAGTTGTGGCAGTCTGCCATGGCATTATGTCCCTTTAAGATGCAACCTCTCCAAAAGGCAAAAGTTCAACTAGTCTTGCTATCCAGCTTTTACAGGGAATTCTGTGTTTCACAAGTAATGGTGAATACTGGAAACTGGAATGTAAAAAGAAATACACAAATTCTATTTAAAGGATCTGTGAAGTAAATATGAACACCCCCAGAAGCTAATGTCATGTGTTTACATTCAAAGTGTAGATTAGGCTGAAAGCCTGACTTTTTGGAAGATAATCGTAAAAATCCCATTGCCATTTCATTCAGTCAGTTCTGTCTTCTTGGTCCTGGTGTAACTATCAAGCTTCTTTCTGGGTCTATGGGTTTTTTTAGAAATAATGGAAAAAACTCAGATGAAATTAAATCCTCATTTTCTTGGGCATAATCCGCAAGCCTCAGGAATAGCTGATGAAATATCCTTGCATTTTTTAACCAATTGAACTAATCCAGTCAACACCATAATTGCACTTAGAATCCCTTAGGCCTAATTTGAGTGTAAGGGAAAGCTACTGTGCTATTGTTAAACTACTTGGGCTTAATTTTTTTACCAGCCAATAATTAAAAAACACAGGAAATGACATGGTGACTGATGGAACTATTTTGAAGTGCAAATTTATGAAGCAGCTCCATCAAATAAAGTGGTAATTTAATTATGCTTATGTCCTAAAGCTGAGGTGCAGTGAAGAACATTTCTGAGATACAAGCTAATTCAAATCTGGAATAGTAATCCCACATTTAGTAATTTCAGTGCTATAGCTCACTTAATTACAGCGTATTAGCAAAATAATGAGATAATTAATCTTCAAATGCAGTTCTTGTCTACATGCATATTACAGAAGAATTTGACTTATCCTTTCTTTGTATGTTTTTCCAAGAATAAGTTATGACTAATTTAACCTAGAGAAACCCTTCCTCACCAAAATACCTAGATCTTTTCTTTTCCAAACCTATCATGTTTCAGACAACTCATTCTTTGTTTAGACAAAAAAATAGGCTCATAATAGAATCTGTGAGAAGAATCTCACAAGGCATTAAGTGTCTTTTATTTGTCAATTAAATATTATTGTGTCTATTGCTTTTGCCTTTATAAACAGAATACATGGACTATTCTTGTGCCATTTAATCTGTCCTTCTCCAGGTTTATTTGTAATACAGTGGTTTCTATCTGCATTTTAAAAACACAAGCTTTTACAAAAAAATAGCTGTTGGCACACTTAATTTTATATATTAAGCACAGTACCAAAAAGTAATACCTTTTCAAAGATGTTAATAAGCATAACTTTACCAGATTTCTCAATGAATTATTGATTTTATATTTTATAAATATTAACATAAATATTCATTTTACATTTTGAGCTGTCTATTTTGTCCACAGAACATTTAGCATCACTTGAAACATATACATACTTTTTGTTCTTTCTTGTATATAAACTCAGCTACAAAAGGCAACAGTTTTATGACAGGTGTACTTCAATTTTTTCACACCGCATGCAAAATTCTCTGCATTTTTGCATGATTAGTGTGCATCTCCCATTTGCTGCATCACTTCTCTTCAAGTCTTTATCTGTTTGCTTCAATTGATGATTACAACAGACTATTTTGCATTTTGAATGTTTAATACTTTTGATTACTTTTATCATTGGATATAAATGGACCAGCTTTTCACATCCTGCCCTTATTTCCACAGGCTGTTTCTCTGCATCTATGACCTATGAGCCTCAGGAGTAGCTGATGAAATATCCTTACATTTTTAAGCAATTGTACTAATCCAGTCAACAACATAATTGCACTTGGAATCCCTTAGGCCTAAATTGAATCTAAGGAAATGATGTTTTTTTCATGCTGGGCACATAGTCACAAATATCACATTTAAATGCATTATTTTTAGTGTCACGGAGTCTAATGCGTTAAGTAACTGCATAAGACCAGATATTATCCTCCATGGTAGGTGATAAAATATATAATGCTGACAAAACAAAAGAGGAAGGAAAACTCCATCTGGGAAAGAGAAAGACTTTGTATCTTTTGTTCCATCTTCCACATTTGGTTGACTCCTCTTTGAGGAACTGATGAGATATACTGGTCCAAAAAACATGATTGCTCAAATTCAACAGAATTGAAGTTAAGCTCTTCTTCTCTAATAATAGGCAATGACATAGGCAGCATGTTGCTTTAAATTGTTTTGCCTAAATGAGAGTTGCATAGTGTTTGTCTCATGTAATTGCTGGCTTTGTAAAGTCAACTGGAGAACAGCTATCTATAGGAAAAGGCTAGTCCAAACAACACAGATGTTTGTATTCAAATTATACCTCAGTGGACATCTTGGAGGGTGATAAAATCCCTCTTAAAAATTCCCATTTAACAACAAATAAAGACATGAATTAATACATACATATATTTTAAGGTTAGGCAGAAAATAAGGTAAAATAAGAATGTTCTGGGGTTTTCCCCCTGTACCCTTGTGGCCTCTGTCACATCAGGCCTGAGTGAATCAAATGCTCTGTAGCTGCCACTGTATTTGTAGTTCCCTCTGCTGAACCAGCTGCCCAGGTTTAGGCTTAGGGCATGACCCAACATATAGAAGCTGTAGCTTTCCCGTTCTATGAAGAGATCAGGAGACCTCATTCCACTTCTTGTGCTCTCCTCCACTACAGGAAGAAAGACCAAAACACAACAAAAAGCAGAGGTCATCTAAACACATAACTTTCCAGATATTTGAAGCATTTTGTTTTATTTTGGTTGAGGTTTTTCGCTTGGTGGGGGCTTTTTGGTTTTTGTTTGGTTTGGTTTGGTTTTTTGGTGGGGTTTTTTTGAGTTGTTTTTTTTTTGTGGTTTTTTGTTTGTTTGTTTTAGCTCCACAATGTAATTATTTTCTTTAGCTTCACCTTTAAATTGGAAGGAAATGAATTCTCATGCTTGTATTTGACTGTGGCTATGTTTCATGATGGACAGAAGAATGTCTCCTTTTCTTTTTTTCCTGACTGTTGATGTAAATTTTTGCTCTGAAGCATTAACTGAGAAATTTAAACCACAGTAACAGTTGGAAGCGCAGAGCAAGAGAAATTGCCACTGCCTCTTGAGACAGTGAAAGCATCATATCTCAGGAACAACACCCAAAAAATTATTCACTAAACTAAAAATTGTTACTTAGCTAAAGTGTGTAGTGATAGCTCAAGTGCAAAGAATCAGGTCCCACCACAATCTCCCTTTTGTACCCTGTGCCAGCTGCCAGGGGTGAGCAGAGGGAGCACAGGACTGCCTCAGAAAGCCTGTTAGTCTTGCAGGAGGGTCAGCTATAAGACATGGTTATCTTCATATGGTAAAAAGCTTTCTCCACGAAGGCTTTTCACTCAAGGTTAAAATGGGAAATGGGAGCAGGAATTTCAATCTCCCGCCATCTTAAAATACTATTTCCTTCTCCCCCTGGCCTTGCCCACTCGGACCTATAGATCTGATGGGGAAAGGCAGCCTTTTGACGACTCCTTCCCTTAGTTTATAATTTAGAAATAACAGTGTGGGTTGTGGGAAGAGCCATCCAAGACCTTATGTCACTATGGTGGGCTGAGGCAGCGTATGAGCACATCTAATTTATCACTTGTCTAAAGCTTAGTGGTTTATCTTGGTTAAGTGAAAGTAGTTAAGTACAGTAGTGGAATATTTTAACCCAAAGCATAAAATTACTTCTCAGGGGAAAACAATAATTTGTTTTTCTCTTGCTTAAATGCTATGGGGTTTTAAATTTTTTTTTTTCAGTAATTTTTTTTCACCCAGAGATTGTCAACAGATGTCACTGAGGAGATTTGCCCATGGAATGGCACTGACACGGGGCATTGGCTCAGTGATTTGTACTGACCTTTCCTCCTTGCAGCACCTTTCCCCACAAAGTCAGCAGACATCTGAATCTCCTTCATCCTTCCAGTAAAAGACCCACCATGTAGTAGAAACATTTAATGTTGTGGTTTTTCCTCCAAAGATGTGCTGGTTAGATAGGTAATGTTTGGTGGTTAAGCCCGTAGTTCTTAGGCAGAGTCAAACTGTTTTAATTGCATCAAAACTTACAGTCATGTGCTGTTTCTGTGCAAAAATAACTGGATTGGATAACACCACACACCCTTCTAATACTGGAACTGCAGTTTCATTATAATCCCATTATTATGCAAAGTGATTTTAACAACAGGAAACACTTACTGTCTTTTTTTTTTTTTCAGTGCAGAGAATCATCTTCAGTATTAACTTTCCCCTAGAGATATTTAGTGCCATATTTTAAATATTTGTGGAGAGCCAGTCCATGACTGCAATGTTCAAACTTTTCATCTGGTTTCCATTTAAAAAAGTGAGGAAGGTCTCTAATCTGGTTTACACCAACTGTCCGAGACTCTCGCTCGTGGTCACTGAAGGCAGCCAACAAGCAACATTAACAGAGAAAAATGTCTTATTGGAAAAGTGCTTACAAGAACTGTAGCATTGTGTCCCTTAAATACATCCTTCCTCTCCAGAAGGTACTTCTCAAAATACCATAATCCCTTTTGTTTTGCAAGTCTTTATACTCTGGGATCATTTTCAATTCTTCCATCTTGTTGCAGCACACATCCAGTCTTTTGACCATTTCTCTTTTTTTCCTTGCTTCATACAGCTTTCTACCTGAATTTAGACACTCTCCTGAAGCTGCCAGCCCACAGGCAAAAGTCATGACTTTAAGAAGAGAAACAAGCTTCAATTCTGTGACTAAAATAATGTTCAGTTATGCCATACGCTTGCTTTTACGGTCACTGTTGAGATTTATTTTGAAAGTACACTTGTAACAGCTTTACAATCATTACCATAAAGTGCAAGAATATCCCTCATGGATTTCTGTGTTTTCCCACAGATACATGAATGGGGCACAGCTGCTGAAATGATTCAGCCCCTTATGGTGTCCCCAGCCATCGTGTGCTCTCCAGAATGACTGGCCTTCATCAGAAGAAGGAAAAGACTCTGCACACAAAATCAAGGTGTTAGTGTGATAGCAAAGACATAGAATGTTTATCCCGAAGTGGTGCATTTCCTAGGCAAAATACACAACCAGATGAAGTTAGTGACATCTTGTAGTGATTTCCAGGATTTCTGATGAAAGTGTGCTACAAACACTAGATCTGGTTTCAGAACTACTTCTGTGTCCCGTCTTCATGTGGCACTTAGTCACACTGCTTTCAGCTCTCTGTACCTCCATTTCTCCACTTGCAAACATTAGGCAATGATTCATTTCTGCTTTAAAATCACCTGAGAACTGCTGTTGTTGCTGTTAATAATTGTAGTAAATGCACACAATAGCACATATTAGGAAATAAAAGATACAGAATCCCTCCAGGACCTCCTTCCATAGATCATCCAGGAACTTAAGGAGATGCACGCAACACAAACTAAGGCAAGCAACAGACCTAGAGGTATATTGTAAGATGATAATTT
This sequence comes from Sclerurus mexicanus, assembly GCA_013396755.1. Lineage (NCBI taxonomy): Eukaryota > Metazoa > Chordata > Aves > Passeriformes > Furnariidae > Sclerurus > Sclerurus mexicanus. The sequence goes on from VWZF01001378.1 coordinate 1,604,867, forward strand.
GTCTCATGGTGTAGTTGGACTTTATCTTCTTAAAAGCAACTTTTATTCAGAAATTAAAACATTTTGGTCACATTTTGTGTAGGGATTTATTTTCATTCTGTACATTGATTTTTCAGGGAGGCTGGGAATGGAAATCTGATACCAATGAAATTACAGTGAGCTATTCTTCTCTCTGGGGTGAGGCAGCAATTCAGCAAAGTATTTAAGTATGTAGCTGATTCTAAGCATTTAAAAAATCCCAAATCAATTTCCTGCAGAACTCCTCCTGAACATGAAGCTATGGAGGCCAAATATTATCAAATGATGCTATCCAACTCTGTTTCCCCTTTTTTTTTTGTTCCTTTTTTTTTTTTTTTAACATTCAACAATAGCTTTTTACTTCTATCTGTGGAAAGGTAATTTTAAGTTTTCTTACTAGTAGAGAGTTTCAGCAGGAGACCATGATCAGTCCTGAAGGTATTATACTCCATGTAGAACTGGGCACTGTTTAACAGCAGCAAAAAGATTCCCGAAAATGTCTTTCAAGCATGCCAGCACAAAGGATGCTAAATTATATAGGAAACTACATTATGCAGCAGCACTGTATTACTTCCAGCACAAGACTTTCTGTGAGTGTGACCAGGAAAAATCCTGTGTCTATTTTCTCCAAGCAAGAAAAGACTTTGACAAGACTTCTGTGATCAGGAAAAAAAGGCTACTGCTTTTTTTTTAATCCTTTAGCTTTTCTCAAAAGATTCAAGGGCCCAATACTTCATGTCTCTTTTTTGCTTCGTGCTATATTGATTGCTCTTTCCTCCCTTCCCTATATTTTAAACATGTGACGTTTGCTGGAACTGAACAAGGGTTCATCATGATACATCTTACATTAAGTCCTCATGGGTCCATGTGCCACCCGGAGCAGATTTTCCAGCACAGACATTACTCTGTTAGTATAAGAGTCTGTATACCAAACTCTACTACATGATTTAGAAATGGCTTAAGAGAGTTTATACATGAAATAACAAGTGCTATAAGCACCAAAAATGCCTGGACAGCAGCTGCCTAATGGGCCTTAAATCCTCATCCAGTCAATAACCACAATATTCTCATTAAAGTTTTGTTTATGTAGCTCATGTAGAAGTTTGTTTACTTAAATAGAGAAGAAAATTCTCTTCTAAAAGGGAATTAGAGTGTGAAAACCCACTGTGCATGAGACTGGAGAATGTGGTTTCTATGTTCTTGCCCTTAAATAGTCAAAGATGTTGAATATATGGACTGTTTCTAAACATGTTTCCACATGCACTCCCTATTGTGTGATATTGGTACCCTGAACTGTTTCACTAAGACACGTTTAAACTTGACAGAGTCCCACAGAGGACAGGCAATGACAAAATGTCCCACATGGGCAAAAAAATTGAAATGCATCATTTAAAATGAGGGTCCAGACCTGGGACAAGTTTTGGAGCAGAGACAAAAGCTCTGCTCCTCAGCAATGCGGCACAAAACTGCGGTACCTCAGCCAAAGAAATATCTCACTACATGGCAAGTGCAGAAGGCTGCTCTCCTCTGTCTGGACCAAACCACAGAGAAGACACATGCTAAGGCCATGGTAAGAGCGTACACATAAAAAGAACGTTCTAAAGGGCTTAGTCTATTAATATTTAAATGAGATTCTCCACTATACAAAGATTTTCTTTGTTTTGACATTCAAGGTCTCCAAACATGCAGTCTGAGAGTCAATAGAAAGGTGAAAAATAATTTGTCAGGTAAATGAGCACATTGGTCTGTAAAGAAAGATGATTGGAGTTGGAAAGGTGCCTTTGGATTTGGTTTTGCTTTCAATGATACAATAAGGTTTGGGCTTGTGCTGAAGTTGGCTGCGTTGCCAAAGGCTATTTTTACAGGGATTTATTGTGGAAAGAAGCCAACTAGACATAAAAGAATATTTAAAATTGAAAAAATGCTTTCAATGGATACGTGGAAAAGGTTCTCTTGAGAAAACAAAGCACATGCCTAATCATTTGAGCCATATTCTTCCTCCAGGTACCAAAGTGTAAAACCAGATTATTTCCAGTGACTTTGAATGAATTACTCTGCTTTTAATGGGGGCAGAATCAGGCCTATTTTGGTCATTGGATCTATTTAAAATTATTAAGAACATGAGCTTTATTGCCAAATATGAGTCTGTGCTGGACCACCTCTTATGCTGGCTTCATTTAGGTAGGCAGCAAAAACTATAATCTCTTTTTCTCTGTCCTGGTTTGTTTCTTTTCAGCTAAAATATGAAAACCACAGGTATACAAAATCTGGTTGTCAGTATGTGGTGGCCACTTTTTGTACATGGAAGTAATTGAATTTTTTTCTTTCTTTACATCCAGTGTGATTGCTGCTATCTTCACTGTTAATCTTGCTCATTTTTGCTGTATTTGGAGCTGTATTTATTTAATAAAAACTTTACACTTGGAAAAGATTTTGATTTTCAGTGCATGGTGGGATACATTTGATGTGGATTGCTTGCATGTTTGTGTGACTATGTGCATACACACACAACGCACATTAACAAGTAATAAAAGATATCTCTCTGGTTCATTTACACAGTGGAGATCAGATTATGAAAGGTTAAACCATTAAACAAATGCTAATGCACTCTGATGCCTGGACCTTGTCCAATAGTACCTGCAGCAGCTGTCAACCTAATTAAGCCAGATGTGTGTTAAGTGTAAACGGACCTCCCAGGAGGAACAATAACAGATTTTAGGTCCTTAGGGGGCTCAGGGCACCAATGCATATAGTGTTTCTGAAGGAAACATCACCCTTACCTTGTGAGTTTTCTGCTCATTAGTACCATCCTGATTGTACACCTCTGGGACTGGGCTTGGGGGAGGAGAAATCTCTTTTGATTCCAGCTAAGGCGAGCAAGAATGCTCATTTTCAATTGATTCTGACAGTCATGACATTTACTCAACACTCTAATCTCTATTTTTTTAACCTCCACTTTACTCTGTTTGTAACATATTTTAAAAGTGACATTTATCCTATGCCAAGTTTGCCAACACTTTATGTGGAGACCATAAGCTGATAGAGAGAATCTTAATAAGCCTTTTAGTATTAACAAGCAAGAGAAAGCTACAGAGCTTGGAAATATTAGGTAATTATGAGCATGCAGTGTGCAATAATGTGTTACAATAAAAAAGAAAATCCTGTTACAGTGCGAAAATATTATGGGAAATTAACAAAAATAAATGCTTAGCAATATTTCAAATCTGCTGAAACTTGTGGATGAATTGTTTCTTGTCTGCTCTGAACTGCAATATGTCCAGGAAAAAGAGGCTAAAAAAAATAGACCTGCAGACCTTCATACCTGATCAAGGAAAGACAAGTCTCTGAGACTTCCCTTACATACTGAACTTAACACCTACTTTCTTATTCACTTCACAGCCAAGTTATGGCACTTCTTTCCAAAGAAGCAGAACAAACTGATAATGCAGCAGTGCAGAATAAAATTGAGTATCCTCCACTGATTTCCTCGGAGGTCTGTCCACCTGTACTGCCTTTGGATCTAGCTCTAAGTTATTCTGAAGTCATCAGTGATGATCTGATAAAGATGTATGCTGACACATCCCCTTAAAAAAAGTTCACCTGAAAATGTGGAATTATGCAATAGTTTTGTTTTTTTCAGGCACTCAGTCTTCACTATGTTTTAGGACATTAAATTTAGTTAACAATTGTACTAAAATAAATTATTATGTGCTGGCTAGGACTTTAAGATTATAAGTATATTTTAATACCATATCCATAACACATTACTAACAGGCTCTTCTGTAAGATCTTTGTCTGTAAGACCAAAATGTGTTATAACTGAGCACGCTGGTTTGCTGCTGGGATATGAATTGTTGAGACAGTCTTTGTATTCAGTGCTGCAAAAGACAAAAGGGCATAACAAATCTTTGAAGAGAGCAGGTTTCTCTTGTTCCATCATAACTGAATGGTGTTAAATGCACTGTGTATTTGTGTCCCTAATACCACATTTCCTTGGCTTACTGATAATAGGGTAGTTAAATGAGTGTGCTATTTTTCCTAATGCTGGAGGGTAATTTTTTACGGTCCATTGAATTTCCACATTATTCATATTGTTCTCAATATTCCTGGTTCTTGTACAAGGATACAGGATTTAGGAAAGAAGCTCAGTCCATGTGCTGCAGGTGTTGTTGGCCGGGGCCCAGGACCCATGCTCCGGTGAGTGTCAAGCTGCAGAGTCAGGATCTTGCTTACACGTCTGCTGGATCAGGGCTCTTGCTGTCTTTGCAGCACAGGAAGGTCAAGAGGCTCCTGGCAGCAACTTCCCTGATGAGTCTCTTCTGGGAGAGGGAAAAGTGGTCCAGCCTCTCATGCTCTTCCCTCCCTCTTAGACGTGAGCCATGATAATAGGAAAAGAGGCTGAGAACAGACTTCTGTCAAAAGCACTAAGTGCATTTGATAAGGTGATGCATCTTTTCTGTGTGCTGGATACATTTTGAGATTTTTTGCCGTGCCAAGCTTAGTAGAGGAATTACATAGTGCATAATACCCTAATAATTATGCTATATAAATACTTAATACACTGCAGAACACATCAATCTCTGAGGTATGATTGGATCTGTGCGGTCAAGGACACAAGGTGATTCTGCTGAACTGACATGTCTGTGCTGCAGAGCCCTACACCACTTCAGTGTGCCAGCATCTGCTTAGTTTCCATGGGGATGTCTATTACAATATCCCACTATGCCAAGTGAAATGGGGGGAACACCTATTTGGGGATTCATCTGAATACTACAGTGCACATATCTAAATTGGAAAGAGACTTCCTAGACATCCTATACCATAATTGCAACACCTCACATCCTAATGCAGATGGCTAAAATAGATCAGAGGAGCATCCCTGTAAAACCTCCTGCTTCTCTGCATCAGCTGCAGAAGTAGCCTGGTTTAACTGCTCAGCCCTTCTTCACGGTAGTGTCAGTGTAAGGTTACATGAGACAAGTTTCACTTGCATTTTCTGGAAGGAAATCGTTTTGGTAGGTGTGAGCTAGTTGGCAAAGACATTCAGCCCTGTCAGAAATAGGTCAGTTCCTGTAATGCCCAGAACAACAGCTCTAAGCAATTAAAGAGCTGCAAGGGCAAATCCTTTGGTGCCTTTGGAGTCTAGTGAATACCAAGATGGGTAGTAGTAGAACACAACAGGTTGGATTGCATATTTGAACCTAGTTTGCCAAATCTCTTTAGGCACTTAAACCCTTTATTTAATGAGGATCCCAGTCCGTTAGAAACTGATGGTGAAATGCCTAATGAAGTTGCACATAATTGCAGTGTGCATGTAACAGAGTTTGGTCTCCTGAGCAGTGTATTTCCAGTTTTAATATGTCAAATAAGTTTTTTGTACAGTGACATGGAAAAATTTTACACAACACAATGATACTATGAAGATAAGCTTTCTCGCTCTGAAAAGATAAATTGTAGACTGGGAAAAGGAATGACATTTATTTCAAGCACGTTTAATCCAGAAGAAGTAGGCTGGTATATTATGCTTTCCAGTAACCTCATTTCTCTCCTGTGAAAAGAAGACTAATATCAGTGGAAATACTGAGTGTATTTGGAAGGCATTGAAACCAATTAATCACCTTCAGAATTTTTCATAAAACCTGATTTCATTTGGGACAAAGTAGGAGCTGAAGTAATTTAAGGATGTCAGATTAAAAAAGTTTTCACAGGTAAACATGCAATTCCATGAGCATCAGAATTAATGACTCCTGCTTTCCACTGGATTTATTTCTTGTGCCTGTGAAGTGCCATAGTGATTTAAGCTTTCCATGCTTTTGGGGCTAGGGCTTCTCACCATAGGGATTTAGGAAGGACTTGCAGGCTGGATGAGAGGTACAGTACATTGCAATATTTTAACTTCTCTGGAGAACTGAAACTGAGGGGTGAACCATGGAAATGTTATCTGCCTTGCAGCTTGGAAGTGCAAATGAACTCTATGACATTATGGCCATTTTTAATTCTTCACAAATGTGTGGTGTGTTTTAACTGAAATATTTTAATCCACACCAATGTAAATTTTCCTAGGTTACTACTTCAAAAGGAAAAACATGGAGAGGGCATAAAAACCAGCAAAGTACCTTCTGCAATCTTCTGTCTTAAGTGGACTTCATATCAGGTAGGAAAAAATTAGTATCCTTGAGGTTGCAGGTTTGGAGCTGGTTTAATCTTTCAGCCAGAAGAAAGATGAACTTAGATCTGTTCAATTTATTGTCTGGATTTTTTCAGGTAAGACCACAATAACTTAAATACTTTTTATTTTGTATGGATTTAATTTAGCACATAATGTGTTTTCTAAGAGTGAACTTCAGAGACATACAGGTACCAAGGTAGATATGTTGCCACTGGACACATTTTCTCCTTCCACTTCTGTCCTGCACCCTGTGAAACAGCTGTGGGCAGCAGCCTGCTGCTCCAAATCCCACTGCAGTTCTCTCGGCTCCTTCATATGGTGTTTGAAAATGAATGGGGATGAAAAGCACGACCATAAATGCATACAATGTAATTAAATGTACTGCATTAGCTCTGCTGAAAAAACAGAACAGCTCATTTATTTACATGTTTTTATCAGCAAGGATTATATGTCAGAAATACTACCATTTTAGTACACTGGGCAAGTGACAGAAGGAGTGAATGACCATATCTAAAGAACTTTGCTGACTCCTTTGTTAAAATACTTTCAGATTTTACATTGCTATACATCAGATCATCTGTTTTAAGCTCTTGAAAAAAATAGTTTAACCTTCAAACTTTTGATTAGTGTTTATCTTCACCTACTGCTTCTTATCATTCCCTAGCTGATCTTTTTTGTATGGGTTTTATTTTTCAATGATGCATATATTTGAAGGAGAGGGAAATTAACAAACTTGGTTAAATTGACTCAGAAAGACAATGCCCAGCCTCCTAAAACCTGATCTTTCCCTCTTTGATTGAAATATACAAGGGGAAAATATGAAGACAAAAGAAGCTATTAACAACTTGGTTTACAACTTCACTGATTTCATCAATTTGGTACCAGTCATATAACTGGATCACATGTGCAGGGAAAATATTTTTTCTTCTAAGTGTCAAATGCAAGGATTAGGTTACAACTGCAGACCAGTTGTTGCTTTATGAAATGCAGCTGTTTTCTGTTATTTGATAGCTAAAGCCAATCATGGAATTAAATACTGAAGAATATTTTTTGTTACTTTTTGCTTTTAATCTCACATTGGCATTGCTACTGCACTTACCTGAGTGAGACCCTTCCACACATACATTATTTCTGTCAGTGATTTGATTCTCTTCTTCTAGCATCATCTTCTTCCTCCCTTCTTTTTCTTATGCTTTCCCATCCTTTTGCCTTCCCCTCTGTTCCCACAATCTCTTTGATCACCTGTGTTTCCTGCCTATCATCTCTTCTCTCTGCTTTTTTTCCTGGGTCATATTTTCTTCTCACTCCATTTCTGCCTTTATTTTTGTTCCATTAATCAATCGCCCAGCCGTGACCAAGCTTGCAAACTCATCCTCTTACCTTTCCTTCCCTCTCCTGCCCCAGCTCTCCTTTTGGCCGCCATGTCAAAGTCATGATGAGCCCAGAGCTGCTCTTTGTTCCCCACATTCACCTTCTCTCTCCTGCTTTCTTCATGGCCAGTTTGACTCCTTTTATGACAGGATCTCTGAGCAAGGCTTGCAGGGGCATCAAGCCCAGCACCTTAAAGGTGGTAGGCACACAAGGATGCTTAGGTATAGCCCACCCTTGCAGCAGTCCCTGTGGGGATTTCACTGGTGCAACCAAGCTCATGGAGCTTATGGAGCAACCTGGGCTGACCTAGGGGAAATGGCATATGGGAGAAATATATAAGGCTCTTTACAATGTAATGTCAATATTTTTTTATTTTCCGACATAAAAATGTCTAATATTCCTGTTAGTGCTATCTTGACAAGGAATAACTGATTGCAAGACACCATACTGTTAAACTTCCATGGTTTTATATGCACACGCACATGTATATCTAGTACAAAATTTGTTAAAACATCACCAGCTAAAATTCTTTAGAGCTGCCACTGCTCATGTGAGAGCTTATTAAAGCTTCAATCACCTTCATCATAACTGGCACTCCCATTACAAAACCTGTTGATCCTATATGAAAAGACTTTTAAAAATCTGAATGCAAAAATAAACATACAGATACCTCAGAAAATGGTAATGGATTCTCTTTTGTCCTTGATCGCTTGAGTCACATTTCCCACTGAGCTGCCTTCGTGGGATCAAGGGAAGAGCTGATCTCAGGGAGTTTATATTAGAATAGCACTTAGATAAATAAACCAAACTTGGAAGCTGTAGGTAATCAAAACTGAACACAGCACTACAGGAAAATGGAGACTCAGACGTCCTTTAACGCTGAAGACAGGCATGGCCTGGTCTCCTGGTATGTAATCTAATATCCTCTTCTAAAGCTGGACAATAACAATATGTTTATTTAACCTTTTCACCAAGGCCTCCGCTTCCTCATGGAGAGCGATGTCCTGACACTGGCCTACTGAAAGAATTTCGAGGAATTGGAGTGCTCATCCTTAAAGTCACCACAGAAAATGGTATGCACTTTCATCATTGTTCACATAAGGCACTGAACTTATATTTGGTCACAACTCAAGTTTACCTTATTTTGAAGGCTATCAGTCACTTTTACACAGCACCTTAGCAATATTTCAGACATGTTCTTTACCCCTTCACTTCCACTGAAGCAAATGCATTGGTTCAAAGGAAAGAATTAAAAATTATCTATATTCCTTTTACAGAGAAGCAGATAATTTATGGGGACCATTGCACCTGTGAAACTTGCCACAGTCTCAGTAACGCTGTAATCAATGCACTTTGCAATAGGCACAATTTTCTCTCTGTTTAACTAGATTAAACCTGAAATGTCTACATCTGAGGGGAAAATACAGATGGGACAGTTGCTCAAGTTGCACAAATCCCTTTGTAATTACAGTGCACACTTGTATTTCCCACTATGAACAAGGGAATGAAAAAAATAATTACAGTAATTTACTAAATAGGTTTACGAGGCTTTTTGAAATAGGTTCTAAGAAAATAAGGCTTGTGTTTGAAGATAAATTCCTTAGCTTTCACTCTGTCAACATATAGTAACAAGCTAGTATGAAAGAACTAAGAAGGTAAGAAAACCACATCCCACTTTTCCTTACAAAATAACATATTGTTCCTTTATATTGTAAGTCAGACTGCTGATTTCAGACCGTACCTCTAATAGGTGAGTCTGAGGCTGTAATCAGTTAGGATTTCTCAGAAGCTTTCTGTAAAAAACAAAATTGGTCAGAATACTTTTGAGGACAAGCTCAGAAAGCAAAATGCTTTTGTACTAATAGCTGCTTGCAATACATAGGATGACAGTTGTTGGTTTGATTTTTTTTCCTGAGCACAATGTTCTCACTCAAAAACCTTGCATCTGTGCACTAAGGCAGTGCAATCACAGCCCAGCCTGCTCTTTGATGTCTGTACTGGTGCTTGCAAGGGGCTGTCACTGGGAATTGCAGGTCAGCGCTGTGCTCAAAGATGGGCACTGCAGACAACACACAGAAAACACACTGGAACAGGAGTCCATTTTTGGATCTTTTCTTCCTTTTGACATTTCAATGCCTCACAACCTTGAAAGTATTGCTACCGGAAAATATATGTCATAAATCTGTTTTTGAGATAGTATGGCTCATAGACACATTACTTGCCCTTTAGCCGAGTAAAACTACCAATCTTGAAAGTAATACACAAACTGTAATTATACCTTGAAAGAATTTTACTAAAAGTGATCACGGACAAGTGTTGCCACTGGACATTATATACAGTGTGATATCTACTATGGTTATCCTCATTGATGCAGCACAGACTTTAATGCAATAAGAAATCAGTCACTATTTTCATTCCAACATTTTGAATGAGAATTAAAAAAACCCACTTTTATCATTGTTAATAAGCATACACAAAAACATTCACTGAAGATTTTGAAAATAAAGGGCTTATTCTGTGCTTGTTGTTCCAAGCTGACACTTGACCTGAAAGAACAGCAATGTCACTGCAGAATCTGGTAAAATTTGTGTTATAAAAAAAAACCCCAAAAAACATGTGTCTGAAAACTGAATCCCAATTCACTTACTCATTCACTGAAAACTGTCTACTTCCCAGTATCTAGGGCAGACAGAATGCCAATGCGAATTAAGGCAATTCTCCCAGAAGCAGATAAGGAACCAACTCCTCCAAACAGTGCTAAACTAAGGGACACATATGTAGACCAAGGTACCTCATAGCTGGTGGAAATGTCAGATCTGAAGCACAGGGTGAGGGGAGGGAGGAAGACAAGTCTCCCAGGTCTCACTTCCCAGGCATCTGGGATGAAGCCTGGGCATCCTCCATTGAACAGCCATCACTGCAAGGAGAAAGTGGTTCACCAAGACTGCACAGAGAGCCCACTGTGGCTTTCTGCTGACTGCGACCAGACTATGCACTTTTCATGGTTTCACTTTGGCAAGTCTGTCTATCTCGTACCCTTAGTGAAGCTGATTAGCGTTACAGGACACCAAGGGTTATCATGCTCTTCTGTCTCATGATATCTAAGAAGCTCTAATTGCAATATGCATGTAATTTTATGAGAAAGACACTTCTGGAGAAGATAGCCACTGTTTTAAATACCATCCATGTGATGGTGGGAAAACTACATATCCAAAAGCAAAGAACTAGCCTCCCTGTCACACTCATGCAGAGTTGATGCCAGTGGCTTAATTAGAGAAATGTCTTCACCAGTATCAACTATGACTGCTGATTTTATTTCTTTTGACTCACCTCTCAGGTTGATCTGGCCTGGCATGGCTTTGGTCTCAGTTACCTAACCAGTAAGAGTGTTGGTGGGTGTCCATACACATTATACTGCTTACGTATAGTTTTTCATTTGAGGGCTTCCAGAGTATTTACCAGATATGAGACCAAAACCTGAAACTCCTCTTCATACCTTAAAGCACAGCTTTGCCTCAGTGTGGTCTTGATTCTGGGAGTTGTTTTGCACTGAATGTAAAAAATGTCCAGTGACATCAGTAAGATCGATATTATTCATATCTCTTACTATGTTAAAAGAAAATGAAGCATCAAAAGCAAACCTTTCAAGAACATTGATACTTGCTATCAGAATTTTACATAGCAAAAAAAATGCATTTACGTTAGTTTTGCACATCAGCCGAGCATTCAGTGAGCTTCTGAGTTTGATAAGACACAAGTTTCTTTCTGGCTTCTCAGGATGTAAAACATGAAATGTCTCACTGAGTATCAAAGGTATCTGACAAAGAGTGTGGACTCTATGGATAACCATGCCACAGCAGGACACAGCTCACTGCAGAACTCCCAAAGGAACCACTGTGTCATTGAAGCTGCCAGAGTAGGTGTTTGGGGGAGGGAAAAAAGGAAAATCTTGTTAAATCTTGTGCTAACTGAAATGCTGTTCTTTTACGGATAAAATGTCTGTGCTGTTACCAAACATGAATGTTTATCATTATATTTGATTCCTTGCTTCCTTCCCATCTTATGCCACCTCATTTTTTAACTTAGGGTCTCAAGAAACCCTCAAGAAGGGCATGTGATCTGCATAATAGCAGGCTTGGCAGTCTTGAATCCAGCTTACCTGAATTATGGTGGAAAAATTCTGTACCTAGAGATGTCCTGATTGGCAACTCAATTAAAAAAGGTGCAAGAGAAATTACAATCCTGTCTCATCAGTTTTACCCTGCACTACCTCTGCCCCTTCCCAGCTTCACATACATGGAGAACAGCCATTACACAAGGGAAGTGCAGGTGGGTCAGAAGACTGTAGAAGAAAGCAGAGTAATCAGACAGGCAGTGGAAAGATTCATGGCTTCTCAATATGCACCTGAAACACATCAAATATTTGCACATTTTACGAACACAGCTGTGAAGCTCAGATTCAATCAGGCCCTGAAATATTTTATCTGAACCAAAGCCACTGCCTAATAGGCTGAATAACATAGATAGGAAAGGGGCGAATGATTCAACTGGAGTGAATTATGCTGCTGTCTTTCCAAATTCTCCACTGAAGTAAAACAGGAGCCTGCTTTTCTTCATTTCTCTCATGGTCATGATTAATAATAACAACAATAGCAATAATGTTATTCTTCAAAGTTCCTTCACATCTGGTGAAACGATTTACCATATTGTAATTTAGAATGAAATTTGAAAATATTACAAAAAAAAAAGGACAAGTATGCAAATTTGTGAAAGCCTCAATGGTTGCTGACAAAAGCCATTTGCAATGGAAAGTTGTAGTTTTTACATCAAACAAGTCAATAGCATAATCACTGGGGAATCAGAAAAGAAGATTCTGTATATTTGGCACTGAGAAAGGTAAATACAGAAGTGGAACTTTTGCCATCCACAGCACACCCTTCTCAGGCAGAGAAGGAGCAGTGCTATGACAGAGAACTTTCATAAGAAAAAAGCCTGTAGAGTGTGATATAAATGCAGTCAGCTCGACTGCTTAGGATTCGGGCAGAAACCCCAGGGTCCTTCCATCTTCACAGGTCTCATGTCAAATATGTGTGACATATCTGATATGCTTCACAATAGCAGTTTTTCTACTTCTTTATTATTCTCGTTACTCTACTTGCAATGCATTGGTCACAGAGAGCCCTGTGTGCCAGCTCCTGCTCAGAAGACAAATTAGCAAAATAGGCAAACAGAGGGATGGAGAGTCTTGCCAGCTGCATGCAAGGTGACAAGGGCAGAGCCCAGCCCCTCCTCCTTCCCGTCAGAGCCATGCTCTGAACTGGGGGTCTTGCAATAACACCACCAACAGAAAAGTTGCTTGTGTACTTGCAGTTTGCTTATTTGCAATAATGACTGAAAATTAAACAGTTGTTCCTTTAAAACAAAAACACTGAAATAAAATATTCCAGCTGTTTCAAGTCTTCAAGCCCTGCTTCTATTAGTTTTGAGTGCAACCAATGATTTCTTCTCTTGCTTTTCTGTCCCCTTTCAGCCATCCTATAGCTTTAGCCTCCATACTTTTCCCAGTCTATGAGAAAACACAAATAATTGCCTCTCAGCCTTTGGAGTTTTGGAATTCCTCAACTTGTGAAAGTCAGTTCCAAACATGGATTCTTGGACTTTGTTCCTGTGAGACATATTCTCAATTCCTCACTACTTGTTCCTCTGCTTTATTTTAAGCATGTGAACGGTCCAGGTGCGTTAAGGGAAAATAGGCATCTCTTTAACTTTGAACTTACAAGTAATGCTATTTTCAACTGAAATTAAGTAAAGCTTTAAGGTTATGAAGGAACTGGGTCTTCAAAAGGAAAAAAAAAAAAAGATGCTGGGTGTTGCTGTGAATATATGTTTGGTTGCTCTGAGACACCAGCAACCCACACCCAAGCAATAGAGATGCTGGAGGTGTCACATTTCATAAGTGATGAACAGTGATCAAGCTTCAGGATTAGGCCATGAACTGAGCCTTGGGACATGAAGGTGCCATTCACTCAGCTATGTGCCACTGAGAAAACCAGCAAATTTTTCTGGGTTTCTGTTGCCCTCTCAGCTTTCTTTGGCCCTTCAGAGAGTCTGCAAGATATTCAGGTAGATCTCATCAACCTGGGTCTGTTTGCGGCACAAAGTAGTGTTTTACTACCAAACCAAATTATCCAACTGATAAGGCAATTTTTAAGATATTAAAGGCAAATATTTCAAAGCTGGGAACTGCTAACCATGGTGTTCTGTACTGATTGGTCTCTTTGTGTCTATACATTTTGACAGTCTTTAATTAAACAACCCACTTGGGTGTTACCCTGTGGAGCCAGTGTTTCGCACAGCGCATGAGATGCAGCACCAGTGCTACTCTTCTTGCCTTCTATCAGCGAGCTTGGTGAGAAGAGAGTTGGGTCAGGCTCCTCACTCCAGAGTCCTTCCCATACAGTTGTAGACTAAGTGACAGCATGCCATCACTGCCTGGACTTCAAGGCCAGCAGTGGACTGCCTTCTAAATAAAAGAGAGCCTGAGAGAACTGCTTAGCTGGGGACCAGCCTCAATGCCTTCTTGCCTGTGTTGCTTCTCATCTTTTTAAATAGGGGAGGAAAACTCCTAAACTGCTTTTCAATGTGGTTTCGTGGGGTTATTTGTTTTGTTTTCTTTTCTTTTCTTTTTTTTTCTTTTACAATGTGTTCAATCTTTGCTCCTGTATTCTGATTTCTGCCTTTTGACCTTTCATCTGCCCCACGGATCTGTGTGAAATCACAGATGTCTTGCCTCCTTTGTCTTGGTGAGGCCCCTTAGAAGGCTGCATCTCTAATTTTAATTGGTACCTTATCTTAGCTTTCCTGGTCATTTCTTCTAAAAAATGTCAAATATGCCCTGCAGCTGCCCCATGCCAGTTCCCCCTTCCCTAGCTTAGTCAGATGGAGCAGCCCCAGGAAAAGAAGCCATCTCAAAGTAGACCTGGTTGTGAGAGAAGATTGTGGACTTTCTTGTGAACAGAGTGTGCATTTCCTGGGAATTCATAGCAACCACAAGAAATTTAAGTGCATTCATACTCTACGGACTTTGCAGAGAGTCTTATTATCAAGACCTAGGTCTGTGCTAGGCAGATGCAAAGGTTACAGTGACTTATGGCCCAGGACAATGAGAGTCGATTATGCTACAGCTCAGACATCACTTTGCCAAAAGTTAAGTATTTTCTTCTAAGCACAGGCTTGGAAAAAGTCCCAAATAATGAAATGAAAAAACGAGAAGAAAATACCCCAGAATCACTTAGTGCTAAAAACGCATGTCTTTTTTCAGACTTATTTTCAGAAAGGGCCTAGTAGAATTCAAACTCTGTCCCAATTTTCAGCTTGATGCAGATACCCAACACAAACAGATATCAATGGTAAAGTTTGGAGTAACTGAAACTTGTATTGCACAATAACACAGTAGAGTCAGAAAAGCCTGTTGTCTTGCATCTTTTATTTAGTTCAATGTGTCTAACATCTGGAACATTAAACTGCCGTTCTGATGTTTTTGTTAAATTTTTGTAAAATTAGATTTCTTGTGTGTTCGTTCTTCTTTTTTTTTTTTTTTCTTTTTTTGTGTAAGATCACTGAGGGAACTTTCAGAGTCTTGGCAGCTTGTGCTATCTCAGCTCTAATAATGCCCGTATTTTGAGAGACAAAATGTACGTTGATCATGCCATGGATTCCTGTTTCACCAGATGCATTGTTTCAGGCCTTTGTGATTTCATACTGGATTTCATCTCTTCTGAAAAGAAAAGAAAAGAGAGACATGCAAGAGAGGTTCAGGAACATTTTTCCCATGAATATGTTTGTCTAAAACATGATTAAAAGGGTCTGCCAGGCAGAAAATACAGTATTTTTCATTTAAAAATTAATATGTAGTTACAGTGAAGTCAAAAATTATTTTTTACATGCCCATGTTTCTAAGGATTTTATTTTTATGCTCATTACAGTAGCAGAGCAAAGTGATTCTGGCTTAATTGCGCTCAGGAAGAGATTTGGAATAAGAGCTTTTAAAAATTTCCTAATGATCCTGAACAGTTGCCTTTTTTTCTCTCCAGACTAAAGGCTGTGGAGATCAAAGATGAATGAAGAAGTTGGGGTGAGCAGAAAGCAACTGTAATGTTTCCTTTTAGCATTCAGAAAAGTCAGATATTTGGACTGTTGTTGCAGAAAGGAGGGATGAAAATTATGTCTCTCTATTCACCCAGAATCAATGGAAATCTGTCTTGTGACTCTTCTCATATAAAAAATAACCGGTCTGTCAACAAAGCCCTGCTTAATGAAATCCTCATTTTGTGCTCCATGTTGGCTTTTATATAAAAGTGTTGACTGACAAACATTTTATGGTGGTTTAGGGGTTTCTTGGAAGGAAATAATTTGCCTGAATCACTTCTAAAAATTAACAAAATATAAATCAACAACATGCAGTGGCAAGAGCGGCTCTAGCCATTGCACTGAACCTTTCTGAGCTCTCAGCACCAGGACACAGAGCAAAAGAAGAAAGGCAGCAGGAGCAGAAAACTAAATGTTACATGATAAAAAATGTTCTCTCTCCCCCTTCCTTTCCCTTCCTTTCTTTTCCTCACATGTACTTTCCTCACACGTACTTTGGCATTTATCTACCAAGACAAGTCTCATTTCTCCTTTTAAAAGAATGCATAAATGAGCTATGAATATTTGATCCTTTTTTAAACAAATATTTTGGCTTGACAAGCCACAGCAGATAAGACTACCCAAGATGGTAGACAGCTGCTCAGAGGAGGGAGTGTAGGTAGACCAGGGGCCAGAATTAGAGGCATCACCTTTCCCAGGCACTGCACGAAGGCTGCTGCGTCAGGCAGGACATCAGGCTTTTCTGCTGCAAATCCTCTGGTCTTGCATAGGCTGCTTCAAAGCTCTTGGTGATTCTGCAGATTGGCACTGGAGGACAAATTCTGCCACAAATTCTGTGCTGCATTTCAGCACATGCATGAGTGGCCCCAATGACTTTGGTGGAAATAGTCACGGTCTATAGTCAAACACCTCTGCGTGTCCTTTCAGGACCATGGTTTACACAGCACATAATTCTCTCCGTTAGGGTTTTTAGGAGGTTTTTGTCTGTGTTACTGGGCACTTAAACTGACAGGAGTCAGTTCAGATTAGCTGCTTTAAAGAGCTTAACATCACAGTGAAATTTAATAAATGAAATTAATAAAGGGCCTTTTGGGTACACACGTATGGGTTTGTTCACGTATTTCAGGATTCATTGCAAGGATACTGTAATCTGCAGAAATTGTTCCCAGGTATTCTACTGTGCTGATCCTTTGAGCCAGTGACAAATACACAGATTTTCAAAAACTACCCACTTATATCTGTTTTGCATCGGAGCTGTGAGCACCTAAGTGTTGTACTTGAATGCTGGTATGTTAACTTTAAGTCACAGAATCACAGATTATTCTGAGTTGAAAGGACCTACAAGGATCATCGAGTCCAACTCTGAAGTGAATTGGCCCATATTTGGAACAACTCCCAGTCTTGGTTTTATTAGCACCATGCTCTGACCAACTGAGCTCATCTCAGGGTCCTCTTATTCTTGTTAAAAACTATTTCAGGTATATTTTTACTGGGATAATATGGATGGCTTTGGAGACATTTTTTAGTTTGTCATTGGCTTTCAGTTTAAAATTGTCTATTTTGGGGAAAATCTCAGGGTGAAAAAATTAAGAAAATAACACCCTTTTTACTGGTTATTTTACTTTTTCTACAATTGTCATAATTAGGAAATTTAAAAAGAGCAGTATCTATCTTCTCTGAGTTTCTGCGTCATTGATCTTTTGTCAAAAGACAAAGGGTCACCTTTAGGTTTTATTTTGGTGAGAAAAAAAACCAAAACAAAACCTTAGAATGTTCCATTAAATGAAATTATGTTTTCAAAAGCTCAGGACAGATTTTTTTTGCTATGTTGTAAATTTACATCATGGAAAGATAACAGTGCAAGATTCATGGTAGTCAGTACAGGGTGCCCTTGACTTCAGAAGTCTTTTCATTTGTCTCAGGAGGAAAAAAGTTATTGACTGTGAAAATCTTTTTACTGAAGTAACTCTTTCCTGTGTGCATTTTTTTAAAATATATTTATAATTATAGCAGCTTTTTGAACATTATGCGAGGCTGGAAGTTACTGATAAGCACAGGAACAGCGAACAATTTAATACTGCATTAAAAGTCTTGTCTTGGACATATCTTGATTTCCACATTAGACACCAGCAAAAGATTCATATCAATCTGGTTTCCAAATATGCTGATGCCCTTGTCCTTTTCAGCCTCTAAGACGCCCATTATCAGGACAGCCCTGATGGCTGCAGGTGGCATGCAGCGCCCTACCCAGATGTCACCTCACTACTGCTGTGGCATGCAGACACAATCCTGCATCAGCTGAGGGACGGTGTGGGCAGTGATGCCGAGGGCCTGTGGTCTCTAGTGCTGCTAATTCATCATAGCAATGTTACAGGAATCTTACACGGAGTTTTTACTTTAGATACACATCATCGGCAATTAAATGCTGAACGAAGGGTATTGAAGGGGCAAAGCCCTCTGAAATATTGCAGATTTCACTGCACTTCATGTATAGAAAACATCAGGACTAAGTATTAACAATTCTCCAGTGGAAAAAAAAATGCAGCCCAGAAACAGTACACATGCCACAGAAATATGCTTTCCCTCTCTGCATTGTTTGTGAAGCATTTGTGGAAAGGTGGTGGGATTGGTGGGAGAATGTGCTTTTTTGAATATATAGTATACATTCTTTTGTATTAAGCTTCCACAGATGAAAGTGCTCATGGTAATGTGCCCTTCTGACATTCTGTTTGAAAATACTACTCTTTCTTCAAAGAAGAGAAAGGGAGAAGCTGTAGCTTTAAATTGTATGAGCATGGGAAAATCAGACGTGGTAATAAAAGTGGATGTTTGAGTGTGTCAGATAAAATTTATTAGATAGGGGTCTCCAACTCAGTGCATTCCTATGCAAAATTCTTGGTAAGCTGCCAGAAAGTGAACTCTGAGCATTAGCACAGTAGAAAATATTTATATTGGTGTAAGGCTGCTGGCTGTGATATGTTTCTGCTCTTTTAAAATAGCTTGCTACAAATTCAGAGACTTCAATGGAGGTCAAACTGCAGGGAACTACACAATTTAATGAATCAATTATAGGCTTCCAGACAATCAGTAATACCATTGTGGAAAAAATGAATTATTAACATGTGAAAATAATTTGTAAGCTGCAACAACACATACAGTAGCAATCAGGATTATGTTTCTAAAAATGTTCAGTCAGTCTAATTGCTTTCCCAGTAAAGTCAGCACAACAGATTTCTTTTGGTTTGCACTTTTTTTTTCTTTCTTTTTTTTTTTTTTTTTGAGCATTATCTCAAATATGAATGTCTGTTGGAAGACATTCTTCAGCACACCTCTGCAGTGGCTTCACTTAGCTACTACTGCCAGCTCTCATTTCATTAAAATTGAGCCCATGAGAAGGAATGTAAAATAATTTCCAAATATATCCCATTACTTTTACTTCATTAAGATACAGACTTTATATCAGTGATAAGTTCTATTTGAAATGAGTAGGGCTACTTTAAGATAAGTTTCTTTTTCATCTGAACTTTGGCCCAAATTCTGATAGTACCTTTTCAAGACATTTCTAAAACCTCCATTTGAAGGAGGCACATTTTCCTTCACACACAACTTAGGCACAAAGAACTGCCTTGAGCAATATTTCCCTGAAGTAGTTCTTCTGTCCTTCCTGTGATTTGCTTGTGCGTGTAGCAATTGTGGATATTTCCCTTGAAATCTAAGGGGAAAAACCCCCACCCTAATTGAGCCTTCTCCCAATGTTGCTTTGTTATGCCAGTGGGGACCATATGCCTTTGATCTCAGTGTAGTCCCATGGGGTGAGTATGAACAGGTAAAGAAGAACATATAGTCAACAACTGAATTCCTATTTCTTCTCAAGATCTCAGAGATTCTGACACAAAGTAGGCGGCTGACCCTAAATCAACTGTCTCAGGCAATTTTACTCTCAAAAAATGAAATTGAAATCACATACCAACCACCTTATACATACTGAGGCTTCAACTACTTTTTCCTAATATGTATATTTTGAACTATGAACTTGTAGGCAGAATAACAAAATAATTCCTGGTTTATTAGGATTTTTCATAGCATTTGATCCTTGACAGTTTGTCTTTTAATGACAGAAAAAATATAAGATCAATAAAAGTTCTTGATTATCTTGCCATTTTTAGAGCAGAATGCTATTCTCATTTTCCATCATGATTTCCTGAGACTTCATACTTCTTTTGGGTTACAGAGATGCTCACTTTGAATCTCCTTTTATTTTACATTAAGCAGGACACAAAAAATTTCCCAGCATCAATCTCAGCTTCCATAGACTATTCATCAGTCAGACTAACAGCTGTTCGGTGAATTTAGATTAATCACAATTTCCTATTCATTCAGATCCTGGAATTTAAGAAAATACCCAGCAAACTCTCAATTAAAATGACCACGGTCTTTTCATAGCAGCTTTGGAAATACACAGGCCAAGCTAACAAACTAAAAGGCCATGTTCCACATCTGGTTCTAAAATTTTAGAAGAAAGATGAAAGTTTTCACAGAGGTTGAAAGGACCATC
The DNA here is from genome assembly GCA_013396755.1 of Sclerurus mexicanus. NCBI lineage: Eukaryota > Metazoa > Chordata > Aves > Passeriformes > Furnariidae > Sclerurus > Sclerurus mexicanus. Next base: position 1,625,128 of record VWZF01001378.1, read on the forward strand.
CAAAAATAGAACCTGGAGGTATGTATAAATAGAGAAACTGGGCTGAATGATAAATCAGCTAATCTCCTTATGCACCTTAGTAAGTCAATACTAATACTTCAAATGAAAAATGAATCTATAATAGAATCATAGTTTGGGTTGGAAGGGACCTCCAAATATTATCTTGAAAAGTAATGTCACTGGTGGGAATGAAACTCATAGAACACCACCAGACTTTGCTGGACTGTGAACTGCTGCAAAGGTATTTTCTTAATGCAGCAGTAGGACATTCTAGTTAATCGAATATGCATGATTCCTTAAGCTGATTCAGGAGTCTATCGGGAACAAACATACATGGAGGCTGCCATATGCATGTCAACCACTCTGCTGTAGCTGGAGCACAGAATTCTTGGCAAACAGAGAGTAAAATGTATGAAACCTTTGTCACTGAATTGTAAGCTAACATGTCTTATCTTACAGTTTTATCAAGAAAACAGCATTAATTTGGATCATTAACACTAATTCTCTCCCTTCTGTGGCAATTCATTAAATGTATTCCTGCCATGGCTTAAATGCAGCAAGCAAAAAATCAAGAAGAAACCACACTCCTGTCCTGAGGACTGTCATATATATCTGTCTTCTTTTTCCTGTCCTGATTTGCAAAGCTACAGGTAGCCTGTCATCCTCTCCTTAGAGGAAACATCATTCTCATCAGACAGACACTTTGGAGATGGAAAACTCAAAATAATGTGCTCAGGGTAGTCACAGATGTGGACGGTGATTTGGAAACCTTAACTGCCTCTGTGTAGAATGTATAAATCCATGAAATAATAAAATTCACTCTTCTTATGGAGAAATTTTCCTCCCAGGGTGTAAGCAAAAACTACTGTGTGACTAGTTCCATAGAAATCCATGATCTCATGAGAATGGATTTTATCTGTAAAGACATGGTGAATATATATGTGAGGAAACATATTTTTATTTTACTTGCGATGAACAGGATTTCTTATATTGCTTCAAAATGTACTCGTTTTACATCTGTGACAAAATGTCTAAATAGAGCCAGCAGTTTTTAGTTTCAGTTCAGTTTTTAGTGTCTCAACATAATTTTGGCTAGGTCTCATGAGACAGAGATATATGGAAACCTAATACAAGTTGCATTCACACAGGACTTTGTGTCATGAAAGGATCAGCTGGAATTAGAGTAAATATCTACTCTAAAGTCAGAGGTACATTTCTGCTAGGCTGAATTAGAGAATTTACTGGCACATCTCCATAAACATGACTCTCTGTACTAGGAAATAGTTAATCTTTTATTACATTGGATAGCCTTGTGGGATTGCTTTAGTGATTCATTATGAAAATCAAAGTAAATTCTACAGTATTGTGCAGTTTGGCTCATCCAGTTGGAAAAACCCTAATGATCAAAAAAGCATGTGTTCTTACTCAGATATGTTTTATGACATGACTGTAAAATGTACCTACCACAGTTTTTCTTTGTTTCACAGACAATAAGCACAGTCATTTTCAGGTTTCTATTGTTCTGCAGCTGAAGCCATGAATATCCCTTTGCTCATTGACATGAGTAACAATTACATTTTCATCTACCAAAGAGGCACAATTAATTACTATGTTTCATCAATAAAGTTTATTCTTGAAACTGATAGAAATAATAGCATTGCATTTGAGACGTGGTTCTGAAGAGTATTCAGCTTTTCAACCATAAACAACGTCTGAGAATTTATAACTTGGTAGAAAGGTCTTTTTGAACTAAATCTGAACATATATGCTAGTAGTCCAGAAATAATTTATTTTCTGAGATCTGGCAGCCTTACTCAGACAAGGTGTACTTCAAATATACAAGGAGTTCCATTTATTTCAGTGGGCATAACCAGAAAGGAAAGAGATTCTGGATGATTTAAAAAGTTGACTTCAACAATTTAAATCCATATGAGGAGTGGTTAAGGTCACTTGTTTTGTGCAGGATGGAGGAGACTCAGGGGAGACCTCATTGTGGTCTTCAATATCCTCACAAGGGGAAGTAGAAGGGCAAGTACCAATCTCTTCTCTCTGGTGACCAGTGACAGGACTTGAGGAAACAAAATGAAGCTGAGGCAGAGGAGGTTTAGGTTAGATACCAGGAAAAGATTTTTCCCTCAGAGGGTGGTTGGGCACTGGAACAGGCTCCCCAGGGAAGTGGACACAGCACTAAGCCTGTCTGAGTTCAAGAAGCATCTGGACAACACTTTCATGCACATGGTGTGATTCTTGGGGTGTCCTGTGCAGAGACAGGAGTTGGACTTGGGGATCCTGATGGGTCCCTTCCAACTCAGGATATTCTATGTTTCTATGACTTCTCAGAAACCAAGCCTGGAACAAAAAAAATCATGAGTTTCTTTTAGCAAACATTTTTAAAGGAGACTTACTAAAGAAATAACAGAGGGTGAAATTTCAATCCTACTGAAATCCCAAGAAGTTTTTGCATTGAATCCCATTTATTCAGATCTGGATTTGAAAGTATCTGGTAACCTTTTGGTAGGAACTTTGTATTAATGAGCTGTATTTTTGTATGAATTTATTATAATTGCTTTTGAGTGGTGCTCTAATAATGACGAAAAAGGTTCATTCCTATTACACCAGAGAGAATAGAGGTTTTATAGAACCCAGTGGAATTATAGGCATGCTGTTTGTCAGAGGAATGACTGTTTGCAGGTAGGGAAAGAATCGAAGGTTTGGATGGCTTGACTTAAATTCCCAGGTCTTTGAGTGCCAATAGTTCAATTATAAAAATCCTGAATTTTTATAGTCAATGGCTAAGATGTGGTCAAGAGAACTGTCCATCTTTTATTACAGCAGGAAAAAACCCAGATCCCTCTGGACACCATCTGCTTCTTGTTTTTTTGGAATTTCCTTATATTCCTCCTATCTGTGGACATTTCCAAACCATATTTTCCCAGTCAATCCCCAGACTACACACTAAACTCATGTTAAATTTTGAGCTGCCATTTGGCATCCTAATTGAACAGCAAGCCTTAACATATGCTTTGAATGTTGCTACAGCCCCTCAGTTGTCAAATAACTGCCATGATGTTCCAGTCTCTTTAGAGTAGGTTATTCACTGTATTAAATGTTTCAGTTAGAGGAACTGTTCAAAAACACTCTCTGCAGTTATAACACTAAGTGATAAATACCTGAAAAGATTTGAATTACCAGTTTCTGAGTGCCAGGAATGCTCCATTGCTAGTGTGCCTGAACTCCATGCCAAGGAAGGAACGAGGGTATATTATAAATTAGAGATTACAGAAAACAGAGATGTGGCTTGTTGGCAGGTAATCTTCCATTTACAAGCATAGAAGTTTGTACAGAACTAAGAGGGAACCAGAGTATAAAATGCAAAGGTTTTGCAATCTGTTGACAGCAAAGGTCAGCTAAAATGTTACTCAGCCAGTAAGACCTCAAGTTTTAAGAAACTTAGGTCATGCACAAGCTCTCCTCTCATCCTTCAACAGGGAACAGATCATGGCCCTTGACCCATTTGTGAGGACCTACTCACACCTACTGTGTGCAGGATCAGTGACCTCAGGGCCAGACACCCAGTCAGACTGACAGCCACATATTCATGTCCTACTGTTTCTGCACTGTTTCTGCACATGGGTTCCCATTCATCTTCCCCCATCATCTGTTGTCCAACCAATGTGCACTTTTCAAGACTTCTTGCTATTGTAAAGTAACAGGGTGTTGCCATATACTTTTAAAGATTGTTCTGTGACGCCATAAGAAAAATAATATGGTCTAGTAGGCTTCGCTAAAACTGAAGTACCCAATTATTTTCTTTCACTTCTTGTTTCTCAGTGGTCTGGGATATGATTGGGTCACCTCAATGCTTTTTTTAAAAATCATTTTATGTACCCTTATCTTAGTTTTCACTGCTCTCAGCAACGACTACTAGCACAAAAGGCAAAAGCAACAATGCAGCTGGAATAATTACCTTTCCCAGTTCAGGTGTTGATCCTGTAGTTTGATTCATATGAGTGGCAAAACTTGCTTGTGGCTCAGCCATTTGCAGAAAGAGAATCTCAGAAGCACGGCATATTTAACAGCCCACTATAAAATTAATGCCCTGTGTTGTCTTTTTTTTTTTTTTAGTTTGCTTGATTTTAAGAAGGTGATGAATACTTGGTAAATGTGCAAACTAAAATATACACACTGATGTCTGATTGTGTGGCTTTCCATGCTAGGAGACTGAGAAATCTAGGGCTTTCCATGATGGAAACAATGCAGGAGTCTGCAGCACCCATGTCTCTCATGCTTAATGGTGAATTAACTCCAGAACCTCAAGGTGGTTTGGAACACATTTTCTTTTCCACTATAATGTTTCATGAAGTGTGAGTTGTTGCGATTTTTTTTCTGCAGATGTTGCTGGCAGTGCTACACTACGTCTTCTTATTGATATGGTAGAGGGGATGGAAAAGGAACGTGGCACTGAAGTGGGTCACTGTACTCCCTTGTCACAAAAAGTTTACAAGAGAAGTATTGTAGACCCACTTTGAACAGTTACAGAACCAGTACTCTTGGGAACTCTCTGCTGCAATAATTCTTTTATGAAGTCTGTGCCTCTGAAAAGGACACACGCATATAACAAGTCAAGAAGAGCAGTATAAGTGACATGGAGTAACCTATCACAACATTTTGTCATATCTTAATTACATGCATATGGCATACAGTACTTCCTGTAATTTGGTAAGGATTACAGCTCAGTAACTGCTCTCACTCGCTCTGTTGCACACCAGAATGAGGGGCAGCAAACATTACCACCCTCTCCCTAATGTTGTGGTTGCAGCCATGGCTCCAGCCATGACAAGGAAAAGAAAAAAACAAGGAAAGAGAAGCCAGCCTGTTGCTAACATCTAATCCTGAGTTTTGAGAAGGCAGTTCATCTCACACAATGTTAGAAATGGGATATATGTGGATATAGTTTAAAATGGGATTCAGCTCTAGTTTAATACACATTTTGGTGCCTACACATGAGCTAACTGTCCAAGCTCCCATTACAGGCTGTGGACATCTAGCCAGAGCAGCCTGGAGCCCCACAATGAGCCGGGACCAGGACTCATTTCCCTTATCATCAGCATCTATTGCCATCCCAGGTGCCCTCAGAGGTCTTGTCTGGGTGTTGAAAGAATGCTTCTGTCTTGACACTGAGCCTCTATTTCTCCTCTGATCAGCTGAACTGTAACTCCTCCACTGTACAAACAGCTACAGATGGGTGGGATGAATCCTGACCAAATGGCTGTTTTCAACACCCAGAGACAGGGGCTATAATGACTATTGACACACCCTTTCCTGTTCCTGGCACCTCATTCGTTCATAGAGATTCCCAAGGCCATTCAGCTGGCATTACTTGCATGGATCATGGAAGCAAGCACTCAGTTTTGCTGAGAGCCATCATGCCTGTGGTGGAATTCTGTGTTCTTTCACACCACTCCTTTCAAACTCCATTGCTCAAGAAGCAGTCTTGTAGGGAGCAGCCCCCAGCTGGTAGCTTATGCTGGCTTTCTAGACAGCAAGGCAGAAGGAGGGAGAAACTGAGAGTAGAAACTCAGGGCTTCTCCACCAGATTCTCTGCAGCAAATCATATTGCAAAGGGCTTAGCTGGATATTAAGGGATGGACTGAAAAGTGGGCTTAAATGGGAATGTAATTTTATCCTTAGCTACAATGCAGGTAACCTCAGGAAAAATGGGAAGGAAATTAATTTAAATCATAATATCTATATAATATATGGTTAACTACATTTATATAAGCTATAGATACATTTTTCTATACAGAGATCTATAGCAAACTCTAGAAGTTGTAGCAGAACTAAAAAAATAAGGAAGTAATGAAATAAATTAATGGGAATGAGCCTGCAAGTCTAGTGATAATAGAAAAGCAACAGATGTTTATTTAAAAGAAAAGTGGAAATAATTAAAAGTGCAAGAAAAAGTACTGACAGTAAAAATACATAGAAAAAGGTAATAGAAAAATCTTTATGAATTTTTGGGACACTGGATGGAAATAAGATAATACATTAAAAATGGGATTAAGTTCCAGTCCTACTCAGTAACATTGACTATATTGCTACTATAATGAAGTTTAAAAAGTGATCCTGTCTTAAATATCCTTGTTCATTAGTTTTATACTAATATGTGGATTTTTTATGAACATATTTGTTTGTTAGAGACAACAGTGACACTGTAAAGGCCCCAGTCCCACCTACTACTCTAGTAATTGTAAATGCAGTGCTCAGTTTATGGAGGTCATGCATTTTAAGGGTCACAGCTTTGTTCACCTCTGAAAGCAACCAACACGGCACATGGTAATGGTGTTCTCCAGCTACTGCTGAACTTATCTAAATTTTAGGGAGTGACACAGACATGAATGAACTCAGACATTGGCAGACCAAACTAGCAGACCAATATTATCTCTTTGTCTTCTGCTTCTCCTCTGTGAGCTAGTATCTGTTATCTCTTGTTCTATACTTGGGACAAAACACAGCCTTATTGGGTCTAATTCTGTAGTTAAGTACTTCAACAATGGCTCATAGAAATGCAGGTCCCTGACACTGGGTGAACAAAAAGAAAAGGGGAATAACTCCATCCACCTAAAATAATCAAAGTTTCCTGACATTGGAGAGAGACTTTCAATATCTTTGAAAGCCGACAGAAGTTTCAGCCAGGCAGACTTCAGGACTTCTCTTACTTCTCTTCATGACTGTATGAGAAATTCAGGTTTATTTAGAAGGTGAGTGGTCCATGAAGTTATGTTTCTATTTCTTTGGCTGACATCACTGGGACCTAATGGGAATGGGATTTACTGGAGCAAATCCAGTGAAGAACCACAAAGTTCATTAAGGGACTGGTAGCATCTTTCACAGGGGAAGAGGATGTGAGAGCTGGAACTTTTCAGCCTAGAGAAGACTCAGGTGGATTTTAATAATATATATAAAAGTACCTGAAGGGAAGGAATGAAGAGGAGGGAGCCAGGCCCTTGTCAGTGGTACCCACTGACCAGACAAGGGGCTATGGTACAAACTTAAATATCGGACATTCTGTGTCAACGTCAGGAAACAGTTTTTTTCCTGTAAGGGTAATCAAATAGTGGGATAAGTTGCCCAAAGTGATTGTGGAGCCTCTATCCTAAACAATAAACCTGTACATAGCTCTGGACAACTGGGTCTAATTAACCCCGCTTGAGCAGGCCAGGTTGAATAGATGATCTTAAAAGCTCCCTTCCCACCTCTCCCATTCTGTAATTCTGTGATCTCTTACATCTCGCTGATCCCACTTGCCCCATGAGATATGGAATATATTCATTGCAAACACAGCATCCACTGTTGATGTGATAGCCCAGTAGTCAGAACATTGCCCTAGGGCTGGGCCCACCTCCCCAACATCCCTAAGCAGGTCTTCCTAGCATGTCTCTCCAATCTTGAACTTTGAAACTGTACCAACTTGTAAACAAGAAGAATGCTCAGGTCATTCAAATGGATAAGATGAACAAGATTTTCCCTGTACTCTCCAGTTTCTTTGTTTTTATCCATAATAATTTTTGGTAAATACATGTACATTCAAGGCAGCTGTTCCTGGACCTCCTGCATGTGTCATAGAATCATGGCTTTGGTTGGAAGGGACCTTAAAGATCATGTAGTTCCATGCCCCCTGCTATTGGCAGGGACACCTTCACTATACCAGGTTGCTCAAAGTCCCATCAAGCCTGGCCTTGAACACTTCCAGGCGTGGGACATCCACAGCTTCTCTGGGCAACCTGTGGCAGGGCCTCACCACCCGCACAGTAAATAATTTCTTCTTAACATCCAATCTAAACCTACTCTCTTCCAGTCTGAAGCCATTCCCCTTTGTCTTGTCACTACATGCTCTTGTAAAAAGTTTATTTCCAGCTTTCTTGTATCTTGCTTTCAGGTACTGGAAGGCTACATTTAGGTCACTCTGAAGCCTTCTCTTCTCCAGGCTGTATAGTACCAACTCTTTCAGCCTTTTCTCATAAGAGAGGTTCTCCATGCCTCCAGCCATCTTGGTGGTCCCCTTGTGGACTTGCTCCAGCAGGTCAATGTCCTTCCTGGGCTGTGGACCCCAGAGCTGGACACAGCGCTCCAGGTGGAGTCTCATCAGAGCAGAGTAGAGGGGCAGAATCCTCTCCCCTGACCTGCTGGCTGCACTGCTTTTGATACAGCCCAGGATTACAATTGGCTTTCTGAGCTGCAAGGGGACATTACCAGCTCATGCCCAGCCTCTCATCCATTAGGACCCCCAAGTGTCTTTTCTCAAGTTCATACCCTATCACTAGGTTTTCATTTCATGCCTCTTCCATGGGCAGCAATGTAATGGCTCAAAGAGAGATCATGAATGAGCACCTTCTTCAGTTATGGGATACATGGTCTGGTTGGTGGTTTGGGCCTTTGGCAGGTGTCCAAGTCTCAGAACTTTTGAGAAAAGCAAGTCCTGCTGTCTCACACTGTCCAGACAGGGAAGACAGAGTTTGGTCTTGCCAGAGCAGGGCACAGCTACTGGGTAAGAGACCTTTCCATTTAAAAAAACTGCATGCTCCCTGGGGCAAAGAGAAAAGTTTTATTCTGTATTTGAACCATGCCTCCTACCACACGTTCTGCCTGGTCCAGGGCAAACACTCCTTCGTGTTGTTGTCAGTACAAATGCAAATAACAAACTGGGTCTGAAAGCCAAGCAGTGACAGGAAAACAAAGAGAGAGAAGGAAACCAAGCAACCTTTTACAATTCTCAATTTGCTACTAGTTTTTTAATCTAGAAATGCACAGCGGTGTCAGTCAGCAACGAGAAAGGTACAAGCACTATATTAGACATGATGTAGACACATTTTTAATGATTGAAAGTTTCTGACTCAATGGGGAAGAAATTTTTTTTTTACATTATACATTACTGTAAATCAAGGTAAGTTTTGGGGACATCCCATGAACAATACGGTTCTTTTCTGACTCAGTCTTTCCTAGCTTTTCCAAAAGCTCTGGATTGAGCCAGACAGTCTAAATCCTATTAAAGTCAGTAAATTCATGTATGAAGGAATGTTCCTTGGACTACAATAAGGTTTCCTACCAATTTTCCTTTGATTATATTACAGATGACAGTTTATAATAGAACTGCAGACTATGGTAACACGGAAAAAAACCATAAACTTTAACACTTATATTTTTCCAACTCCTTGTCAGACATCAGAGGGATTTAAAAAATTTAGCAAGGAATTTACAGCTTGACACAATCACATGTGCAGCAATAATAATATAAATATCAAATGTAACCTCCTTCATTCCATCCTTCTCCCACCCTTGAAAAGAAGCAAATTGGAGAAGTATTAAAAAATAACTTGGACTCACAAGGTGAAGCTGATAATAAATACAAAAAGTCACAGGGAAACAATTTTTTCTTGCTGTGTGAAAAGGCTCAGTCAGTATATTTTCTGTATGTCAATAGAATAACTTTCTGAAAAATCTATGCTTAATGTATCTACCACCTTGGGGTTTTTTCCCTATGGGTAATTCTATACATGGGCCAAAGAGGTTTTAGAAGAATTTGGGTTCCCTCAAAGAGCAGCAAAATGCTTAAAACTCATACCTCAGCTGGGAATTTTTCCATGGATAGCTTATTAAAAGCTGTGGGTGTAAGCGCTCCAGTATTTTCACATGGGAGCACTTCTAGGCAGGTGAGTCATACAAGGAGCTTTCCTGAGAAGATTCACCTGAGTGAATTCTTATTCTTTTGCAAAATAGTGTGAAGGACTGGGCCCAGTAACCATATCACTGTATTTTCCATGACATTCTCAGCGGCACAGGGAGCATCACTGCATGGAGAATACAAATATTTCTTTGGTGTTGGTTCCTTCATAGTTTTGGTTTACACATTCAGCACACAGCCTCTTTGTATCTTTACCTTTTACTAGAGGTGTAGCATTGTTTTGCTATAGGTGTATTTTTCCCACTGTTCAAAACTCAAACAAAGGCATTCAAAATTGTCTCAGAATATTTTTTAAAAATTATTCATGTAGATTGAGAATAATTATATATACGTATATTATACATATTAAAAAGAAAAACCAGCTTGACTCATGTTATAATAATAGACACATTGTTTAAAGGACATACAGAATAAAAAGACATTATGTGAACAATAGTTAAAAGCATAAGCAAATTCTCAAGATTAGTACTACAATGTATCGGTAAACATTAAGCTCAGACAAATATAGAATTGTCTTATCAGATTCTCTGTAAAATTTATTTTTGAAACTAATAGAATGACCACAGAAATACAGTTTGACTGTAGTAAAAAAGACCTTTTCCTCTGATTAATCCCTTTTGATGTCCTCACTGCAATGCAAAAGGAATGAATTTGCAATACTTTTAGCTTGGAATGAATTTGCAATACTTTTAGCTTGTAGAGACCCAATTTTTTCAGCACCTCTCTGAGCTGTGTCTTCAAACATTAGGTTAGGAAAAGTTTGCCCCATCCAAGACTAGTCTCCTCATTAAAATCTTGTAGTTGTTTTCTGTCTCTGGAGAATTTTGGTCATAAATATGGAGCTGGGATATAAAAAATAGAAGAAGAAAAAGAATCCAGTCTCATCCAAATTACAATCCAGACAAAAAGGAGCCTGATGATGATGTAGTGAATGCTGGAGACAGGCCACTCAGTTTGAACTCTGATTGCTTCGTGCAAAAATCCTCCACAGGTATGAGAGCAACTTTAGACTCCAAGATAGGAGATATCTGAAAACTGTTGGAAATATTAAGCAATAGGGTTTTGTGATTTCAGCTGATGTCCTGTCTCCTATCAGGGAAGAAAATTTCTCTTTCTTGTACCTAGAGGGTATAACTGAAGTTCCCCAAATTCCTCAGTAGTAAAAACAAATCAAGAAAACTGAGGGGAAAAGTTGAATTTTCTATCAAACCCCTGGGTGTGAAATCCTACAGAGGCTGACTCAATGGAGGGAGTACAGAAAAGTATCCTAGAACTGGATTTGAAAGGTTAAAGGGCAAGTGCCTGTGCAAAAAGGGGTGTAGTGAGAGGAAATGGAAGTGTTGCAGAGAAAGCAGAAGGAGAGCTTGACTCCTGAAGCACTTTCTCAAGATTTGGCTGGATGATGGTTCCCACTTTCACAAATATAATAAAGCCCAATACCAGCACTGAATTTACTTGTTTGCCAGTGGTGCCAGGATGCTGTGCCTTTCAGTGCCACAGTACTTTCCACCCGCTATGCTTGGCTGGTGTCGCCTTAACGGGTTAAGCACAGGGCCCCTCTGTCCTGCACCTTGGGAGTGCCAGAGCTGTTGTGGCACAGCCTGCTGGCAGGAACCCTGCAGGGTCTTTTTCCTTGGGGTAGGGCAAGGACACCGATGGAAATATGAAAGGTTAGGAATACCCCTGAAGATGTGTAAGCAGCATTTTCTTAGCTTGATAGCAATGCTGATCAGGGAAACTAGGCAGAAGTTGAAGAGGAACAGAAGACAAGTCCGTCTTCTCCACAGTCAAAGGTGGGCAAGGATGGGAGGTTCAGGCAAGGCTGGTTGTCTTGTCTGTGACACTGAATGCAAGGAGAACACCATGAATAGATGGTATTCAGACTATTGCTTGGTCAGAAGAGCTCTTTCTGTCCTCTGCCAATGCAAATGTTGTCAGAACAGCCTGTTCGGTGCTAAGAGGATTACACAACCCGAGTAAGCAAAAGTGTTCTTTCTCTAACTGCTCTTAGGTTTTTTTGCCAAAGGGCAGTGAGAAGAAGAGCAGGAAAAATGGTGAGTGAATTTCCTGCTGTTGTGAGGATCAAGCATCTAATAGGACACACCATCTCATTCTGCTCTGAAGAATTTGTGTGACACTGTAAAAAAGGTATTCAGGTATCCATTTATAAATCTGTGCACTGAAATTTAGGAAAAGCTTACCTGAACTGTCTTTCAAAAGACTTAAATTGTGCTTGAACATTTGTATCCATTGATGGTTGTTCCGGAATGTTTTGGTGATTTTTCTTGCTTACTTTTAGGAGGAATAATATTTGTGTTAGCAAACATATGGGCATAACAAGTCCAAAGGTCTAGATCATTTAAAACTAAGCACAGAAAAAACTTGTTATTTTCTTAAGCTGGTTATTAAACATCTGCCAGACTCAGAAATTAGTTCAGTTTTTGACACTGTAGCTCTGAAGTCTTGTATAATTATTTCGCTCTTGGTTTGTTTCCAGAAAGACTGCCAGATCACCACACTGTGGAACTACTATTTCCACTTCTCTATAGAAATCAACATTTTGGTTGCTATTTAGGAATACTGTCAGAGAGGAGCAAGTATGATGCTTCAGAAAATATCTTGATAACACCTTTTTTCTTACCAAATTTCCAATGATTATGAGCATCTAAATTTATTAGCATAGTTAATCTCTTATTTTATCATGGTCAGTGAATTGCAATACAGAGTAGAATCACAATAGCTGGATACCAGCCCTATGTCTGCAAAGTATTATCAAGGTCACAATTTTTTAATTCTTTAATCATAATTTTTTAATTACAATACTTTTAAAAGCAAAAAATTATCTGACGTTTATACTAATGTAACAATAATAAATTAATCAATAAATGATGGACAAGAAAGCACACAATAAATGCTTGGTTTACTTTACTATTCACTATAATTTATGCACCTAGAGTTCGTCTAATGGCACTGTTATAATGGCATTGGGATATTATTATGTTTTATTAACTTGACTTTGCTATAAAGAAAAAATTTGTAAATTAAACTCTGTGCTGACTTCATATTGAGTCATACATCTCATGATTACTATAATCTTTTTTTATGCTCAAGACTTGTCATTATAATCCATAAAAAGTTAATCTAATGTTGAAGTAAAGTTACCAAAGTAATCAATCTTTGTACTTTTTTCAAACACTTTCAAATTTAATTTTCTAAGGAAAAATATGCTGCAAGATAAAGAAGTAGAGGAACCAGAAGTGAATGTCAAAAGGATCCACAAGGATGGTGAACCAATCCCCTGCTCAATTATTCTGCCATTATGAACTGAGTGTGAACTGATGGTAATTGAAGTGAGAAAGGCACTAAAACATTTTCCAAAGCAACATCTGCAATGAATCAGAGGAATGAAGATAAAATGACAAGGACATTTAATGACAGGATTGTGCCCCTGCCCGCCTTTCTGCTTAAAAAGGTCTGGCCCAATTCCAGTTAGAAATGATCCCAGCACAATGAGTATACCATTTCTGTGTCATGTGCAACTGGGTTTCACAGAGATATTTGAAGAATGCAGTTAAGCATCTCTTTGAAATCTGGACTGTTCCCAACCTTTCCAGTGCTCGTGACACTCTGGGTTGAGCTCTTCTTTCTTCTCATGTTTTTTTCCACCCTGAAAAAAAATCTGTATTATTTGGGAGGGAGTGCCACTGGTAATAAATGCACACTGGTATTACACCTTATGGGGAAACCAAGTCTATGCAGGATCATCCCAGGCATTCCTTCTCCTTCTCATAGCCCTCCTTATTCAGTCCTTACCTAGTTGTACCCTCCCATAACACACCATAGACCTTCACATGCATTCTCCAAGCTCAGAAGCAATGCATCTCAAGACAGATTAAGTCAGGCAAAAATGCCAGGAGGCCTACATGTATGAACAAGGAAATCCTGGACAAATGTAAGCACAAAAAGAAAACCTACAGGAAGTGAAAGTAAGGACAGGCAGCCTGGGAGGAATACATGGAAATTGTCTCAGCAGCCAGGGATTAGGTTAGGAAAGCTAAAGCCCTATTAAGAATTAAAACTGGCTAGGGACATCAAGGGCAACAAGAAAAACTTCTGTAGCTACATTGTTGATGGAAAGAAGACTAGGGAAAGTAAAGGGCCTCTCCAAAAGGAAGCAGGAGACCTGATTACCTGGAATATAGAGGATGTTGAGGTACTCAACTACTTTGTTGCCTTGGCCTTCACTGACAGGTGCCCCAGCCACACCACTGAAGTCTCAGAAGACAAAGGCAGGGACGGGGAGAATGAAGAACTGCCCTCTGTGGGAGAAGATCAGGCTCAAGAACATCTAAGAACCTGAAGGTGAACAAGTTCATGGGGCTTGATGAGGTGCATCTGTGGGTCCTGAGCAAACCGACAGATGAAGTGGCTAAGTGACTATATATTCGTATTTGAGCAGTTGTGGCAGTCTGGTGAAATTCCCACTGACTGGAAAGGGGGAAACATAACTCCCATTTTTAAAAAGGGGATAAAGGAAGACCTAGGGAACTACAGGCCAGTCACTCTCACCTGAGTGCTTAGAAAGGTCATGGAACAGATCTTCCTGAAAACTCTGCAAAGGTGCATGGAAAATAAGGTCACTGGTGACAGCCAGTACGGTTTTACTAAGGGCAAAATGTGCTTGACAAATTTTGTGGCCTTCTATGACAGAGTGACAGAGTTTGTGGATAAGGAAAAAGGAACTGGCGTCATATACCTGGACTTGTGCAAACCATTTGACACTGTCCTGCTCAACAACTTTGTTTTTAACCAGGAGACAAGGATTGGATGTATTGACCACTCTCTGGATAAGGAATTGACTGTATGGTGCACTCAAAGAGTTGTGGCTAGCTGTCCAAGTGGAGACCAGTGACAAGTGGTGTTCTTGAGGGTCAGTATTGGGACCAGTGCAATTTAAACTCCCTGTCAATGACACAGACGGTGGGAGTGAGGGAACCCTCAGCAATTTTGCTGACAACATCTAGCTGTGTGGTGCTGTCAACATGCTGGAGGGAAAGAATGTCATCCACAGGACATGCTTGATAGGTGGCTTCTTGTGAACCTCATGATGTTCAACAAGGCCAGGCATGAGGTCCTGCATCTGGGCTAGAGTAATCCCAAGCGTAAATACAGGCTGGGCAGAGAATGGATTCAGAGCAGTCCTGAGGAGAAAGACTTGAGGGTGTTGGTTGATGAGAAGCTCAATGTGACCCATCAGTGTGCACTTGCAGCCCAGAAGGCCAACTGCATCCTGGGCTGCATCAAAACCAGCAGGTTGAGGGAGATGATTCTGCTACTCTACTCTGGTCTCATGAGAACCCCATCTGCAATACCGTGTTTTGTTCTGGTGCTCCCAACATATGAAAGAGATGAACCTTTCAGAACTAGTCCAGAGGAGGGCCTCTCCTATGAAGATAAGCTGACAGAGTTGGGGTTCTTCAGCCTTGACTAAGAGAAAACTCTGGGCAGACCTTACAGAAACCTTCCAGTCTAATAAGAGGGCCTATAAGAAATCTGGAAAGGGTGTTTTTAAGAAGGCATGTAGCGGTAGGACGAGGGCTACCTAGTCAAACTGAAAGAGGGTAGATTTAGAGTAGATGTTAGGAAGAAAATCTTTACTGTGAGGGTGTGAGACACTGGAACAGGTTGAACAGAGAAGCTGTGGATGCTCCATCCCTGTAAGTGTTCAAGGCCAGGTTGGATGGGGCTTTGAGCAACCTGTTCAAGTGAAAGGTGTCCTTGCCCATGGCAGTGAAGTTAAAAATAAATAAACATTAAGGAACCCTCCAACCCAAACCATTCTAGGATTCCATGAAATAAAGACTTCCAAAAAGACAGAACTCCTTTTGAAGGTAAGTTCTTCCAAAGTTTCACTGCTAAAAATGCACATTGTATTTATAATACTTTGATTTTTTTCTACAAAGTTTCCCATGAAATTCCAGGTCAGGATCTATTCATCTCTAAATTAACCAATTCTCACATAAATACTTAATATGATTTTTCATGTTTTTCAAACTTTCAGGTTTTCCTGTAACTTCTATTTGGTGTGAGAAAAGAACCGAGCAAGATATTGTATATCTCTAAAATGAAAGGCCAAACTAATAGGTAGAAGTAATAGTATAATGTTGCTAAAATTATGATGCAAATAAAAGACTGTGAAAGAAGTCTTTTTATCTTCAATAAATGTTGGCTTATGTTTAACAGAAACCTCATATTTAACTAATATAACGAATTATTCCATGATCATAAGTGAAATAGAATTTCACAGGCATAGTATTGATTCTGGATCTGTTATCTGATTACTTAAAATTAGGATTGGGAAATATTCATAATCCTTTGCTGACAGGAACCAAGCAAACAAAATTATTTCAAAACATGGGAGGATGGAGTCTAGCTGGTAAGACCAGGCTGTACAAGTTCACAGATTCATAGAATATGCCAAGTTGGAAGGGACCTGTTAAAAAGCTGAAGTGTTTGATCTGCAGTTACCACCTTGCATGGATGTTCCTGCATAAAAAGATTCTGGCTTCCTATCAAAGCTGAAAATGTTTATGGGTTGGCCACTCAGTTTTTCCAACAAGTATAAGATCCTTATGTCCCCATAGGTATATTTTATGACAAAATTGTTTTGTTTGAACTACCTTCTCCCCTTTCCTGCTTGTCTGTTCACAACAGTTACAACATAAACTTATCTCCTGTTTTCTGAGTTAGTTCTTAATTAACACATCCGATTGTTACTGTATGAAATGGAGGACATAGAATTAAACTTTTACAGCAGTACATGTTTTTACTGTTAATTGAAAGATGCAAATCATGTCTCAATGTTTCTTAATTTTTATTTTTTTTCTTTTGGAGTAGGAAGTAGATCAAAAATCATGACAATTCGTGTATCTAAGAAAGACTTCCATTAAACATACTGAAAATATGTGGTACATACAAAACACATAATCGGAATCATATTGGAATGAATTTGATCTTTTTTAGTCTTTTCAGTGGAAAAACTCAAAGTAAAAGGAAAGAAATATCCAAGACCTTAGTTCAGAGCCCTCTGAAGGCACTGGGAGATTTACCAGGCTATAGTGAGAAGAGATTAGATTTTTAAACTATTCCATTTCTACCAGTACTTTAGGAAAGCGAAGTGTATTTTTAAAAG
This sequence comes from Sclerurus mexicanus, assembly GCA_013396755.1. Taxonomy (NCBI): domain Eukaryota; kingdom Metazoa; phylum Chordata; class Aves; order Passeriformes; family Furnariidae; genus Sclerurus; species Sclerurus mexicanus. Next base: position 1,642,062 of record VWZF01001378.1, read on the forward strand.
CCACCTGTCATGCCGTGCATAATCAGTGTGAAGGGTGAGATTAGCATGTTTTTTTCCCACAGTAAATACAGCAATTACTGGCTATTGGGAAAGACCAAAAGTATTTCCAAATTTTGAGCAAATTCCACAACCAGTTCTGAATTAAAATAGAAAGGGAAAAGGTTTGGATTAGGTTAAAACATTTTGTTGCAGTATTTTTGTCTGAGGATTTTTTTTCAAAACAGTGCAATGAAATTTTTTTGGTTTTATCAGAAAGAGGAACTGCTAGAGCAGAAAAGGAATATAATGAAGGTAAAGTTGAATGTGTGATGCAGTTGCAAACGACAAGAGAGAAGAAAAAATGTTTGAACAATCAAGAAAGCACCTTTCAGTTCAGGAAAAGAGCACTGAGTCTTAACCTGTGTAGGTTAGCAGAGGCTGGGGGGCCTCCTGCCCATTTCTCTTTGTTGCCCAGCCCATGGCTTTTGGCAGGACCTCTTCCATGTGATTTATGGAAATATCAGGGGTAAGGAGTGGTGATACACAACAGAGACAGTCACATATTCGGCGCTGCTCCATGCCACTAACAGAAGATCTCTGAGACATTGCAGGTCTCCCGCAACCCTTGTGATAGGACATGCATACATGGTCCTTGCTGTATGATGTGCATAAAGCCACAAGCAAATTTCAGAGAGTAATATAGCAAATGTTTGAAACACAGGCTGGCTTAATGGTCCATGAGCTCCTCAAGGGAAAAAAACCCTAAAACTACAGCAGTCAAAAGTTATGTATGAAATAAGCATATTTTTCCATATTCACATTCTGTATTTCTGCACCTGAAATTATCTGTATTGATAAATGAATTTATGCAGTTGATTTCACAAAGGTAGTCTGTATATCAATACCATCTGTGCACCGAAACTTTTTAAAAGTACAATATCAGAAAAAAATTGGCATTATAAAAATGCAAAAAATGTGAGTAGGTATTCCAGGCTCTCAAACTTTTTTTACCATATTAGGTTTTCATTAGAATTTGGTGTAGGGTAAGTAGGGTGAATTTCCAAACCTTAAAATATCAGGCAAAACAAAAAATTATATCAAGTAAATCCCTATAAAAGCAATATCACATCCAGAAGAAATATGTCATTTTGGATCTTCCAAATACTTTGAAAAGAATAAAATGTGGTTTGGAAAGAACTGTGGTATGCCTTGAAATTCCAGTTGAAAATCCAAGGAAGACCTATTTGTTTTCTTTTGTCTTTTCATACAGCACTTCTGGATTTTTTTTAATGTTTTGTTTTAGTATCTGTAAAGCATTTTCAGACCATTTTGTATGACAGGTTGAATCTGCCTCAGTATTTTTGTTGCTAGGACAAATGAGATAATAGTCAATGTTTTGTCTACAATAAGAGAACTGTTATCAATTTTATGCGGGCTGTGCAATAAAGCCATGGGCAAGCACGTGGTGTTGTGGGGTGGAGATTAGCTCTTTTGGTGGTGATTGACAGAAGAAACAAAACCGAGACTTTTATGGGGGAAAGCAGTTCTTTACAGATTTCACTTTGTGTCAGTGGCAGACTTGTTGCAACAGATATCTGAACATGACAGGCAGGTGGTAAATCACCAAGTCACACTTAGTTGTCAATGGGTATGTGCTTTTAAGTCACCAATGGCCCCAAAATTTCAGAGATAATACTGACTTAGGGATGATCTGCAGCACTAGAAGTGAGGGGGGAGACACCTTCATCCCCCTGACATCTGGACCGTGACAAGACCAAAGGAATCCCTGAGGTCAAACTTGGCCCAAAGAATCTCTTCAAACACCTGCATCTTGAAAGGAATTTTCCATCTTTTCAGCTCCCACTTTTCTGCCAGGGAAGTACAATAAATGTAGGAACATAATTCAATGCAATCTTTCCTAAAAGCTATGCACATCTTTCTTTCTCTCTAGTCTTTCCCAGGGTTTAAAATATGAAAGAGTAAAAGACACAGAGCAAGTACATGGTGATCCTTCCAGGTTTTGGATGTTGATGGTTTGGGGCCTTTCTGAATTAAGGTTGCATTAATACTCTTACAGTTAATAACTATCAATAGATATATTTCTGATTAATTTGAAGAATTGTTTTTGAATCCATGTGTTTATTTTTCCTTGACACTATTTGACAGCAACAAGTTCTGTGTTGTATTCTGAGCTGTGTAAAAATATATTTGTTTTTTAAAAACTTACCTTCAGATGGTGAAGTCCCTGTCCCTGGAGGTGTTTAAGACTGGACATGCCACTTGATGCCATAGTCTTATTGACATGGTGGTGTTCAGTCATGGGTTTGACTTGATGATCTCAGAGGTCTTTTCCAACCTAATTGATTCTGTGATTCTCTGATTCAAATTTCACTGTCTGTCTCTAAATATGAAAAAAAAAAAGTGAATATTTTCCTTTTTTCCATGTCCTTCATATCAGTTACAGTTCTATATTTTGCTCTTGTACCCCTCTTGTTCTTTCCTTTTCCAAGCAAAATAAAACACTTTCTCTGGTTTTTTTCCCTTGCAGTTTTTTTGTTGCCTGGAAATAACTCCATAGATATTGGCATGCTTGTGACATTTTCTTTTCCAGTGGTCCTATACCCTTTTGTGCAGTGATGAGAGTGAGAGGGCATCACAGATCAACATGATAGCGTAACAAGTTTTTCTGTTTCTTGGTTCCTTTCTTAATCCTTTCTAACATTCTGATCTACTTTTTTACCTCCCACCATCACTGATCACTGAGCTAGTGTTTTATTGGGAAATAACCACAGGGACTTTATGAATTTTTTTCTAAGTAGACATAATTTCTCCCCCATCATTGCGTATTTATCACTAAATGTGTTCTGGCCTATAAACCTTATTTTTCATGCACTGACCTTTAGTTCCATCTTCCATTTTATTGTTAAATCTGGTAAGATTATGACATTCTGAAATTAAATTTAGATTTGGATTTGTTGAATAATTTTGTCAGAACACTTTGCTACCTCATTGTTCACATACTTTTATACTTTCATTATGAGTATGCTGAAGATATTTTATTGGTTTTTAACCCCTCCACTGTGAAAATCAATTTCTTATTTCTACCCTTAATTTCCTATCTTTTAGAAAACTATGGCTTAAAAAGGATACTTTTCTCCTCTCCCAAAACTACTTGATATAATGTTCCTTGGTCAGGAATCACACCACAAGCACTGGGGAAGTCTCAATTCAGTGTATCTACAAGTGACCCATTTCCTCATGTTTAATAACTTTTTTGACAAACTTACAAAAATTTACAAACATTGCATTCACTCTATTCTGGTATTTTTTAATGGGGGTATACGTCTTCTTCTTTGTTATTATTATCCATTTCTCCAGTACAAAATTCAGAAATAGTGGCATGTGCTTCCCTTGACTTTTCAACCTCATATCACATTTTGGCCCAACCATGCTCTCTGCCCTGAGTGACCCCATACCCATATCTGTCCTATAAGACCCAGATGCCCACCGTAGCACAATCTCCTTTGCTAATGTATTTTCTTGCAGGAAGGTAAAATAGAAAAACATCAACAACAACAGCAAGAAATGCAAATACAAGTTCAAATTCTGCCTATGTTTTTTTTAAGGTGATAGACCCATCCATCCATTGGTTTTGAACTGGTTGCTGTCTAATGAGATTGTAGATTAAATGGGGCAAGGGAATTGCTTTTTCTTGCACTTTAAAAGTTATGTTAAAAAGTTCAAAATATGTGACATGTTACCTGTGCACATCCTACTTCTTGTTGGATTAAAACTAGGCATTTGAGAGTTAAAATCAGATTCTTATCCACTAGAAAGGATGCTTTAAAAAGAGCAGCTAAACAGTGTGTGGAAAGGATGAGGAAAATTAAGACTAAATGATACACGATAAATGATCCATCTCTTGCTCTTCAAGATCCAAAAAATCCGCATGGCACAATTTCTTCTTAAAGTGACACTTATTTACTTTTGCAATTAGCTCCTTGTGGTGGTTGGCTTGGAGAAAGCCTGTGCTCTGCTAAAAGGGGCAAAGGATCTGGATCACAATGAACTAGCTGTGTTAGTCTGTGTCTGCACTGCCTTAAATTGCCAGGTATTGGCTTGTCTGGTTCACAAGAACTGTGCCAGCAGCTCAATGGCAGCATCTATAATAGAATTTCTAATGCAGTAACTGAATCAAGAAACAAACCTCAGGGAAAGTGTGTATCCACTTTGCTTCATTTGCCTAAATGATAGTGTTTAGTAAGGCAGTAAAGGATGTAAAATACGCTTTGCTCTACATTTGTGATTAGTTCTTGATACTAGCCTAGTAGTATCTTATACAAATGATAACTGTAGTTAGAAAAGAGACCCCAAGGAATTTTCTGCCCAAAATCACCTGCCACAGGAAAAAATGCTCAACTCATGTGCTTTATACTAAGTCAGAACCAAAGTGCTTTATTTCTATATAAATTATTCATAATTAACTGGCGATGAGTGAACTAAACCTTCAGGACCAAGATCAGTGTTACAACAGACAAACTGCAAACACTCAAAAACATCAGCAAACACCTACAAATTTCTAACCACCCTTGTACAGCTAATCCAGGATGGTTTTGATTGCACACGTACACTTTTGTGTACACATACACCCACTGTTTGGATTACAAGTTCATTCCAAACAACATGACAATGCACACACTAGTGAGGATGATCCCTGGGCTCACATACACATCTTCTAGGTGTGGATACCCCTTTGCATCTTCCCATGCTGTCACTCTGCTGCCTGCATGGTTTTCAAGCATAGAAGCTCTGTGGGCATCCCTACACAAACCTTTTACTGACTTGCTGTGGCCTTTTCCAGAGTCACACTGTGCCACCATGATACAGACGTGCACCTGTTAACATGCGGAAATATGGATTTATATATATTTTTAAAAAGCTAAGCAATTCAACAAGGACAATTTTTCAACTGGTTTATTCCTCACAGGAGCTTCAAAATGGAATTCTTTACTAGGTAATTCCTTTCATAGATCTTGGAAAACTTGTAAAAATTCCTTATACCTCAGCAGTCTGTTTTAGTCATTGTCATAGTCTTTCACCACTAACAGTCTCATTAAATAACAAAGAGAGTAGAAAGATGGTTTTGTGGCCTTGAAAAACACTTTATTCAGTTTATGTTTGCCTTATATTAAAAAATAGAAATAATACATTGAAAATTAATTGAAAATAAAGCCTTTGAAAGTATAGGTTTTAGATACGTGATTTGGAGCTAGCTTTGCCACTCCATGTGAACCAGGGCTTCACCAAAGTAGGCTGGAGAGCATGATCTGACATGTTAGCACAATAGGCATGGCCAGTCCAATGCTTTCTGTTTTCAGCAGAAGCCAGGAGAGTTAGGCAGAGCTTTTAAAATGCTTTGAGGCATGGAAATATGAAACAGCAATGGTAGGCTGTAAAATGATTGACTTCTGTGGCTTAGTGGCAGCCGGAATTTCCAGCGCACAGAATATCCTTCGCTTCTGTTGATGCAGGTGACATATCCTGACCAACACCCTGCACTGCAGATAGCTGCCTCACTACCTCTACCCCAGAGAGGTATTTTGGTTGTTTTGGTTGTTTGGGGGTTTTTTGGGGGGGTTGTTTTGTTTTGGGTGATTTTTGTTGTGGTTTTTTGTTTGGTTTGGTTTGGTTTTGTGTTTATTTTAATTTTTTTGGCAGACTTTTAAAGTGATTTGGGGAGGGCTGATTTCTTGAAGACACAGGATAAGGAGTATTCATACCATTTAGCAGAGCACCTGACAACACGGCTGACACTAGAAGGCCATAGCACAGGGATTGCAGAGCTTTTCAGGTGGGAAAAGCCGCTGCTTACCCACTAGAGAGGCCTAATATGAAACCATGGATGTAACTATGGCTCTCCCAGGAAACAAGACAGTTGTTGGTGGCCAAAAGGCCCTGTAAAAGTCTAGGTTAGGCATGAAGCTTTGGAGACGAATTTCCCAGTTTCTTTATTTGTAATTTATGTTTAAAAGGGGATAAACAGTTGAAGATAGGGGTTTAATTTTGATGGCAGTTGCACTGGTATAAACCAGTGGGAAGCAACAGAGTTACCCCATCATGTCAGGGCAAGTAAGGCTGGACTCAGCCAAGAAAAAGAGGGGAGGACTCAGATTCCCTCTGTATCCTTATTTCAACTGTGCTTCATTTTAGCAACTGCGTTTGCTTCCTCCATATCATAAATATTTTATCTTCCTTCAGCCATTGAGTTCATCATTTAAACAGGAAGGCATTTAGCAGTGCTGTTCTCATTCGGTTTAAAGATGTACTTCAAGCACAAGATTAATTTCTCAACTGATGTAAAATAGTGCAGCCCCACTGGGTCTCGGTAAGCTGCTTCCCCAAGTGCCAGAGGCATTTCTGCTTCCATTACTTCCAGAAGAAGCCCCAGGTCCTCCTGGGAGCTCCCCTTGCCACATTGCCTCCCCCAGGCGAGCTCAGGACTGCACGGGGTCGTCACGCAATGGGCTTGTGCTGATCGCAACTCAACGCTTCGCTCCTGCAGCCCCAGGCAGTCCCTGCTACTGATATTGCAGTGTGCAAGCACCAAGCTGAGCTGCAGACAGGGCTGAAAATGGGCACCACGACGGCAGTGATGGCAGCATATTCCTTCTGAGACTGAAAGCATCTCACTCTACCCCTCACAGACTGCACATCCCCACCGCAGGCAATGGGAATACCACAGGAGTTGTGACCCAGAAGAAACATAAAGTGCATTTCTCTCATGCATTCAGGTTTAGTTAGTCCAGAGTTCTGCCCACGAAAACTTGTGCAGCCACATGTATTTTAACTTCATTGCACTGGCTCATGTAAATTATGTAACTGAAGTTTCCCTTTGGTATTACTTGAATGAGTCCCCAGCTACATGCAAAACATAATAGAGAGTTGCATTCACCTCAAATGCAACAAATTTTTATGTTAAGAAGAGAAATTGTACTCTTTAGAGATGTCTATCCTTTGCTTTTCCTCTTTTTTAATCTGCCTGACAAAGCTAGGAAAGCAGGGCTGCTAAGTCTTATCCACATGATAATTACAGATATTCAAGCACTTTAAAACTGTAAAATTGGATATGAACAGCAAATGTGCCTTATATCCTACTCCCATATTAAAATACTTTCAGTCTTCCAAATATTTTGATCCACCTCAACAACTCCTGCAATGTGTAGTCATAAGCAAGATAGTTTTGAAACAGTCATCTCTAAGCAAGGAGCACCATAGCTCAGCAGGGAGAGAATTCACTAACTCTTCATTTAGTTCGTTGTGAACTCCAAGCATTTGGGTTCATTTTGCATCAGCTCTGGAATGATGGGTTCTAACCAGTTTCTGAAAAGCAGCCCTTGCCCCAGGATTGTCAGCCACGCTGAGCAGTCATCAGCCATGCAGCTCAACCAAGAGCACAATCCAGCCCTTTCAGAATTCAGACAGAAACAAAAAATATCCCTGATCGCATCCCTGCTAAGACAACCCATTCCCTCAAGCCTGTAAGGAACTGGATGAACACTAATACCCTACAACATCCCATTCTCTCTAGTAGGTCTGTATTTCATGCCCAGCAAAATATTTGTTAGAAAGCCAGGGAAATGGCAAGCTTAGATTACATTTTGCCATACTATCAAATAATTCAAAGTGAACTGGAAGCCATTCAGGAAAGATGAAAATAAGACCAGAAAGATAAATCACTTACAATCATGTAAGCATGTGAGAAAAGAAGGGAGAACTATTTTCGGAATTGGATGCAAAAAAGACAATAAATGAAGAAGAATTATTAGGTTTTGTTCTATAAAGTTGAATTACAAAAAGGAAAAAAATACTTTTAACTTACTACATCTGAAAAATGGAAACCGGCCACAGACTATGAAAGGCTTGAAAAATCTCCCATAACAGCAGACTATAGGTCTTTTGAGTTTTGAGATTTTTTTCCCCCCACTGTGTTTTCCTTTCCATTTCCTTTTTTTTTTTTTGTACTTTGTATATTGATCCCATCCTAGCAAACTCAAGAAATTTAAAGAGTATTTGAGTTCAAAGGAGTATTCACATGAATATGTGTGGGTTGACCCGAGCTCAAAGAAGAGGGGAAGAAGGCAGAATAGGTGACAAGCCTCTGAAGTTAGAAATTTACCTTCTGATCTATCTGTATAGACTACCTTAGTATGGAAGATTGCAAAAATAATTGTGGATAGTTTGAAGGAAAGATTTCAAATGTAAAAATGTGTCATTTGCCTTAGAGTGAGGCTTACACTCAGGGGAACTGGGTAGCAGTCTGTAAATGTGCAAAGTGAATAGACCCCAAGGACAGAATACAATTACTTAGGAGGTAATGAGATGAGATTAAGAAGGGAATATTTAGACAGAATGCCAGGAAAAGCTTGAGCTACTTTGAAGTGTTGAATAGCCTTGTAAGGGAAACCTGGAAGCACAATTACTTGAGATATTTAAAACTGTGAGTGTGCTCACATTTGCTGCAGGGAACATATCTCCCTTTGCAGCGAAATAGACTGAACAATGCAACCAGGTTTCTACCCTTATCATTTTTTTTTAACATGATCCAGAGCGCAGTGCTATTCAGATGCCCGGACACTGTAATGACAAGTAACACAAAGGACACTGCAGTGGTGATCAGTGTGAGGCAGGTAATGTGTAAGTTGCAACAAACATTAGATGTTTTTTGCCTACTGTATCAGCCAGCTGCAGAGACTGGTGAGTTATTTCAGCCCAGATACTGTGTTATCTGTGTATGCATACATCACCTTATTGAACACTTATGGCTATCACCAGTAGCATCAACTAACACTGGGAAGTGTCCCAGGAAAAGAAAAAAGAAGAAAAGGTACCTCTAAGGCTGGGCGCCACTCTTTGCTCCCAAGTGTTGTTCCTATGAACTTGCAGTAGTGCAAAAGAGGGCAGAATGAGCTGATTACTTGGAATCTTTCCCAGTCTAATGATTAGATCTCAACCCCGTCTGCCATCAATCCAATTCAGTCTGTTGGCCTTTCTGCTGGTCTGCCATGAAGCCAGAAGAATATTAGAAAATGGATCTGTGATGTATCTTGTTAATGGAGGTTACAGATGCATGGAGTCAAGGGAGAGACTGGACAAGTATCAGAATAGAAGTTTGTTGAGGGTTACTAAACATAAAACCCATATCAAGCTCAGGAAATTCCTATCCTGAAAACAGGCAGAGACTGAAGAGCAGTTTAGGGATGTACTATGCACATTTGCTTTGCCCTTACTCTTCCCTGCATAGAAGTTTATGGCCTTTGCTGGACACTGGGCTAATGAACCCATGTTGTTCCGAAACAGAGCATCTGTTAATATGCTTTTGTTTTCTTAACTTTTTCAAAAGCTGTATGAAACTCTGCCTGACTGTGGTCCCCTTTTGCTTATCATTTTTGTGCCATGATGGTCAGGGAATTAGAATAAGTAGGCTTGTTAAGAATCCCTAAATTATTCCTATGTTTTTTATTATCCAAAAGATACTGATGATCTTACTGAAAAAAATGTGTGGGAGTTTATCTCTCTTTCCTTTTCTTCTTCTGCTCTTTTAAAAACAAATGGCCAGGCACATTTAATTATCATTGTCCTATTGGCGGAGGAATAATGCATGCTTAATGGAGAATATTCCTCTCCATGACTTTCAGTGAGAGGCAGCAAATCCTCTGTATAGTGAAAGAGGAGGGAAAGACACCTGCAAAGAGCGTTGAGAACAGGAGTGAGATTGGCTAGTCCTTTATTTAGCAATTGCCATTTGCTTCATATAGAGTTTATTGAAAGAGATTGAAGCAAGCAATAGCAATGACAAATGGCATTTTTTTAAACATTTTTTGTGAAGATAATGACTAGGATGTAATCTGATGTGTTATACTATTAGCTAATTTTCCATCATGGATGTCATTGTCATCAGCTTCTAACATTTTAACTGATTACATGGAATTTGAATAACTTAGACAAATTTACTTTTTAGCTTAAAAATGATGTTTGTGTGTCCAGCTTTGGGAGAAGAATGAGTTCTTTTCTTTTCAGAGAAAAAAAAAAAGATTGAAAAGATCACTAATGTAGAACCCTAAATAATTGGCAGACTGTACTTGTATAATTTCTACAAAGGAAATTTACCAAGATTTTAAAGTGATGTGAATGTAAAAAAACCAAACCAAACAAAACCCCTCAAACAAACAAACAAAATCCTATGAAACAAACAAACAAACAAAACCCTATGAAACAAACAAACATACAAACAAAACAGGAAAAGGTGAACGTGTTGAAAAATTTTAAAGCAGGTCATTAGCATGCCTCAAAAATTTTAGCATCTCTAAATTTTTATTCTAGGTTTAAATAAAATGAAAAGAACTAATTTGCCACAGAAAGATAATTTCTTGAAAACATTCTTGAAACTATGAAAGAACAGAGTGTTTATTCTTTTTTAAAGAATCCCAGGCAGGATATTGAACAAGCACAAAAGCAAGAAGCCACAAACCTGGGGAGCTGAGGACCTTTCTGAACCACACACTCGTTAAAAGGCCAGTGTGATGACTCCACCCAATTAGAACATGAGCATTTCCCATTTCAGTAAGTTCTGCTACTGAAGAGTGGTTCAGCTGAAGAACCAGTGTTGTTATGAACCAGAAACTGTCTAGGAAACAGAAAAGGGCAAGATAAGTGGTGAATTTTCAAACCTTAACCAGAGGGTACTTCCAAGATCTCTGTCATCACATATATTTATGAATCAGGAAAATTATAATAAATCTGCAGATAAGATTATGTTAATTAGCCTGAGTGACAGTGGGGAAAGCTATACCAAACCTATTATGTAAAAATTTAAAGATCTAGGTGAATGGACAATGTATAAGTGAGAAAATACATCTTTACTCTTATTTGACAAGGTTCTTGCCTAATAGTGTTCATTTGGAGAAGGGTTCCCTTGGCACAGAAGGAAAACACACAATAACAAATATATTTTTTTTCCAGGGAAGTAAACTTTCATGTTACCAAATTTTGTTTGAGCAGTGATTGCTCCCACAATGGGATGCCATGCATCACTGCAAAGAGAAGAAATAGATGAAGACAGAAAATAAAGATTTTATTAAGTTTGAGATAGATTAAAGACTGTTCATTTTCTGTGTCCTCTGAACATGTTTCTGAAGTATGTTGAGAAGATACAGCTGCAATTCCCTGACCTTGGATGCCCTTTCCTAGTTAAATGCAGAACAGTATAGATCCTGATCCAATTTTTGTTGAGGGAGCAAACCCTTTAAGGCCCTGGCTAGCAGGGAAAAATGCAGGGACCGTTGTGCTTTTACATACTTTTGGAACACACCCACCTCATCTGATTCCCTGCTTTGGTCATCATCCCTGGGTGTTAGTTGTAGGAAAATAGTCCTAAGCAGTCCAAAGGGGTATTACTGAAAATTACAATTCAGCACAGTGTTGAGGTCCTGTAGTTCTTTGAAACAGTAGTTGAAATAGCTGCATCTCCATAATGCCAATTGTTGTGGTCCAAACTGGGTGCCTCATGAGGAAATTCATAGCTTGGCTCTGGAGGAAGTAATAGATGTATTGTGCAGCATATGCCATCACTCTCATCCACCACTCACCCTCAACAGTCCTTTTAAAGTACACCTCCCGTTAGCATTGCACTAAAAAGTCTGCTTTTGGATTGGATCTTCCCTTTGTCCCGTTAAAGGTACCCCAGAGGAAAATGAACAGGGAGCACATGAATACAATTCCCTGTCAAAGTAGAGTAAACTGAATGATGTACTCCAGGAAGGCACCTGATGCAAATCCAGGTGCTAGTGGGCACCATTTATGGGTCCATTTGTGGGACCAGATTAGAGCTAGTAAAAATAGCTCCATGGAACACAAGTAGTGTAAATACTGGGTCCTCAGGCCATCCATTTTCCTCTATGGTTTCTTTCCTGCTGCACCATTTTGTTTGCTAAATGTAAGAACAGATGGAATACACTGGCCTAGCCTTCCTGACTCTCCAGCCTTTCTAAGGAAAAAGAAGTTACACAAATAGTGGCTGTGGAACTCATTTAGCCTGGTGTAGATATGGCCATGGGAGTCACTCAAGTGAAAATTGCTTTACAAGAAAAGTGCTACTCAGTGTAGTAACAAAGAGACAGAATTTGACCATTAATATTTTTTCTTACCTATTATGCTGCGGTTCTTCCAAGTTTGCCCACAGTTTTATAAAGTTTTATGCACACTATTCATTGTCCTTAGACAAAATGTGTCAGAAAAAGGTAGATCATGGTCTCATAGCCTGCAGAATAAGCTGACTCCAAGCCAGGCACACATTACAACACACACCTGTTGAGGCTTTCCAGGTTTTCCTCAATACCATCTTAAACAATATCAAGGCCTCAGAGAAATGTGAGAATGACTTTAAAAAAAAAAAGATAGCTTGACTGTAACAGTACCAAAGCAGTTAAACGGCTCATTGAATAACTTGGTCCTATTAAGAAACATTGATTTCTCTCCCCCTCTCCCCATACTCTTTAATCTGCAACATACAGTTGCAAGACAATCCAGCAGAAACAGTTCAGCTATTTCAATGCAGTACAGCAACTGTTTCATTTCATATGTTTTATGACTCTAGGTTAAAGGAGAGCTGTTTCAAAGCAGTATTTAACCTAGAAGCTTTGTAAAAAAAGAATGGGATTTCAGTAAATCAGTGTGTGAGTTGTGTCTGGGGCAGAGGCTTACATCAAGCCAGGTCATTCTTTTCAGCTTTCACTACTATGTTTCTTCTACATGGGCCTGATTCTGCAAGGTCTTTTCAAGTTGAACTGCATATTTCCCATTCAGGAAACTTCCACTGAGGTCCCCACAGCACTCACTGAGATAAAATATTCCTCATCAGGGGCAGAAATTTCAAAACATTGTCATCTGTAAGCAACAAGTCAGAATTGTTTCAATACTCCTTAAATAAGAAAAGATGACCATTGAAGAACCCTTGAGAAGTATAGAACAGTTCTACATCACAGATAAGGACAGCAAGCTCTCTCTGAGTAGCCGAAGGCTCGTTTACCCTACTGGAAAGACATACTGATGCTGTTATACTGCTTCTTCTGCGGTTTTCTGAATATGTTCCAGTTCAAATTCTCTCCTTTGCCCCAGCTCTCTCCTTTCTCCCTCTCACTCTTCTCAGCAGATGAGTTGCAGAGTTCCTCCCCCAAGTCCTCTCATACCCCCTCCAAGAAAGAGTCAGTTTGCAAAGTGGTGGGCTGAGAGACACGAATTCAGGTTCTCCAACCATAATTATAGGGGGGTGTGGCTGATGACTTGGAGAATATTCTGCATGTGCTGCATGCCAGAAATTGCCAAATTCTACCCTCCTTCCCCACATAAACACCACTAATCTGAGTCTCTCTTCTCCAATCAGATCATAACTTTCATGAAATTCATAGAAATCTAGCACATAAGACACTTCTCTGTGTCCAAGTAGGACTGAAATCAGACCATGTGTTTAAACCAACTTATACAGGCAGGCTCTCAGGTGAGCAACAGATAAGCAAGTGCCATAATCACCTGCTAAACCTTCTTTCCTTTTAAAATCCAGCTGAAAAACTTTTCTTGGGGAAAGCTGGTGTGTTTTGTTTTGCTTTAAATAAATGAGAAGAAAGATGTGGAACAGCTTCTAGACACAAACGACTGAGAAGGATATGACTCTTCAACCAGAAAAGCAGATGACCTTAAGAGGGATGCAATAAAAACCTATCCATTCATACAAGTGTTACCTTGTTATTGTTGGTTGAGCCTGTCTTCACTCATACTACAATGCCTTCTAATTACCACTCAATCATTTAAAAATCTCCAAGCAATGTTTGAAAATGCCAATGAGCCAAACACTTTTAGATCAGGGAAAATTAAAAACAAAAACAAATGGAGAAAATGGAAAACACTCCCAGGCATAAAGTTAACCAGTTAACTGCATACCATCTTCCCTGTTTTTCTTCTGCCATCTTAGTGTGCCAAACCTCATGCTTCAATTCTCCCAGATACCTTGCCAAAGAGAGAAGAGAAAAAGACTGAGGGAGAATAAGGGAAACAGTAGAATACCACGCTATACAAAATACAGATGAAAAGAACTCCATTGCAGAGGAGAAAGAGGTAGAAAGGTTTCTGGTTCCTCGAGGGAAGGTCAATGGTGTAAGAGGTAGTAGAAAACAAGGAAATGGGGACAACAGTACAGAAAAAAACATGGAGAACCTGCAATGGAAGAAAGGAAAAGAAAGAAAAGCAGAGATAAAATGGCTCAGGTTTGTAGGATGAGAATAAGTTTTGCAAGCAATTCCTAAATACCTCAGGACTGTGCAGCAGCAGAACAGGAAAATGACCCTGGAAGAAGCTCATGATGTATGCTGAGACTAGGAAACCCACAAAGTGTTTATTTATCAGAAAAGTTATTCAACTTATAACACCCAGACCAAACAAGCTACCTGAATGCTCTCTCCCTGCCCTCTGCACACTGCTTCTAGCACTGACAACCCTGGCAGAAAGTCAGATGGGTCTCAGAAGAATTTGGCCCTTCTTGGAAATTCCTCCTGGGGCTCCAGGTTTGTGATTCTCAGGGAAGGAAAATATAGATCTTTCTTCTCTGACTGCTGGGAACTCCTATAATTTGAAATTGAATTCTTTAGGAGTGATTTGACCTCTCTGAAGAACCAGCCAACATCAATCCCCTTACCATGAGTGATTTGTACTGTAGCAGAGCAAACAAGTCTCCGTCCATGCCCAGTGTTTCCCATGCAGGCGTGTTCATGAGCATCCTGTCTACCTCTGAGTATGCCTGTGTTGAGTAGCCAAGGCACAGTTTGTATTAGGCTCACGGCTTATTCCTGCTTCTGTCACACAAGTGCTGCTACAGGTAGCCATGGAGGAATTTTTACCTATTTTGCAACTCTAACTGCCCAGGCAAATTGTAAGAGACTTAATTTACATCATGATTTACTCCACATTTTAGTGAATGAGTCCTTCAGACATACCACCTCTGACTAGGAGCCGCTGAGATGTTTTTGAGGCAAGTTAAGACAAATCCAGTCAATGATTAGACATGATACCTATGAGGGGTGCTTGGATATGGCTGGAAGTGATACTGGTCACTAAAACACAAAATGTTTTTTTCCCAGTGAGAGAGTGCTCAAGCTCAAAATTACACAGGACAGTGTCTTATGTTTGGAAACAGAAATCATCATCCTTACACTTCACCATTGTAACTGTGTGAAAGGGAGGTGTTAACTCTAATATACCAGTCCTCTGTTATGCTTCTGGCCTTCTGTGGCCATTTGTGACTGGCAGGAGATGGAGCAGCCTTGGGACTGCTCTCCACCAGCACATGTGGTGAGGACTGTCCAGCAGCCCCTCTGGGAAGCTCTGGCTTAGTTTCTACAGTCTGCACCTTTCACAAGACATAGAGTCATACAGTGAATCTCAATAAAACTGTCTGAAGCAATAATGCATTAAAAGTAATTTTTCATGTTTTCTGAAAGGTGAAGGACTAACCAAATTTTTGTTGGGGCGGAGGAGGGGTGTTAATGGACTAAATGAAATGAGACTAGAAAAGACCACATGATAGGAGCTATTAAAATGATACTGTTTGACTGCTTACCTAATGCAGATTTCATCTTCCTCTGTGCCCAGAGTCTGTGTGTGTGTGTGTGCATGAGCACATGGAGAACACCTAGCACAGACCAACTCTAGCTGTGAGGATTTTAGTCTTCAACCTCATGGGGCTACAGTAATAGAAGTAATAAGCCAAAACCCAAACAATAAACTAAAGGTAAGAGGGACACAAACCCCATTATTTTTTTTCTTTTATTTCATAGACACTGCCTGAGCCACTTATCACTTAGCCACATTAGTTAGTTGGTGTTTTCCTGATACCTTGGTTGAATCAGGGCTTGAAATACTGGAGTAAAGACAGAACAGTGTTAAGGAACATCAGTTTTCAGGAGGCTGTTCCTCGCCCAGGGAGCACCATGGGCATGAGGCAGGGACAACATATGTTTACTATTATACATGATACTTCAATTTATTCAGGCTGCAACAGTGCTGAAAACAAACCTGATATTTTCCATATGCAGGCAAAGACATAGTCTCTTTTCCTGAGAGCTTATGGCCGGGGAGAAAATTTAGTTGGGGGAGAGCAGCATGTCCTGGCTAACTGAAGTGGAAGCTGCAGTCAGTACTCCTCCACGACAGACCTTCACCTTCCTCCTGAAGCATGGGTGCCATTGCACTCCACTACTTTCCCCTGCTCCTGGACTCTGTGTGCCAAAGCTTTGCCTTAGCAGCCAGCTGTGGCCGAGACGTGGCCTTCAAATGCCACGTGGCAGCTTTCATGTGTGCCTCTGGGGAGGACTGGGCATGTCTCATTCACCTTTGTGGTGCTGCGTGCCTTCTACACTTCTGCATGAGCTGATGCTCTAGGTGTGTCCGGCGCTGGGACTGATGGCTGCATCTCGTGTCTGGGCAGAGGAATTTTCCAAGGTGTGTCAACTGGAGCTTTAACTTGCATTTTTCTTAAATGAGAAAGCTCTGACTGTACCAAATAATAATTGTGAAATAAATAATTTGTGGTATTTTTTTTCCTCTACATTCAGTTGTTGAAATATTTTTTTCACGATTTTTTTTTCTTGTGACCAACTCAGTTTAGAAAAACCTTTTCTTAGAAAAACCTTTTTCAGCTGCTCAGCTTCCAGCCTCTTACAGATTTTCCCTTCTGGAGCCCATTCCTTCACCCCATAGTCTAGAAATTCCTTACTGTTATTTTGCCTGTGTCAATTAGACCTGATGTTGTGATGAAAAGAACAGAAGAAACAGATACATTTATTTTAATGTTCCAGAACCAAATACATGGGAGAGGCAGCTCCCTTTTTTCTATATCAGGACACCAAGTCTCACCACTCTGACTCAGAAACCCTTTGAGCAAGGGAAAGTTTGAAGAGCCTTTAGGATAGGAGCCCTCCCACACTGCTTGCACAGATACACATCTGATCTTATCTTTCATCTGAAAAGGCAAAAGAAAACAGAAATACGGTGTCATAGCTAAAGCAGTAACGCATCACATGCTGAAATGCAGTCTCATCCCACTAGAGGGTGGTCTGGTCACCCTCATGCTACAGCTGAGGTGTGCAGGCAAAGCACTTTCAGAAAGCCTGTGCCCACTTTATTTAAGACTCAGCAACACCAAAGTATTCCTGTCCTGAGATTTTCCGGGTGCCTCTTGCTCCATCTTCAACACTGAAAAGACCCTGTCATTTAAACAAATAAACACATTATGCCTCTCACTGAAGATCTGACAATCTACAAATAACAGCATGCTCTAAAGTATTCTACCAGTGCTGCAACTGCGGTTGTATGAAAGAGCAAAGCAAGGCTCACTGTTAGACTGCTAAAATACTTGGCTTGATACCACTTTGAAACCTTTAAAATCTGTTTATGTGGTTTATATTTTCTTCATATAATTTTCTCAGAAAGCTGGATTATTGCAAGTAAAATAAAGCAAATTCTTTCTTATGGGCTAGTCTGTGCTTTGAGTGTCTGTTACAGTGAACCAGAAAGGGCTTTATGACAAGAGATGAACTGGAGTCTCTTCCATCAGGTTTGGGAGAGTTGGCAGTTAATCTCACACCCAACTCTCACACCAGCTGTATGAGATTCACCAAAAACACCTTCCTCTGCCAAGCTGTCCCTCTCCCTTGTTAGCCATGTCAGCTCTGCTCCCCATCCCAGGACAGCCTGCTTTGTCTTTCTTCTTCATCTGTCCAAACTCAAAAGCACACATCCCCACCTCCATGCTTCATAGTCCAACCTTCAAAAATCCTTGTCTTGTTCCTCCTTCTGAGATGCATGTTGTGATCACCAAGAAAAGGTCATTTCAGTTTGCTTTCTGGTTACTGTCCCTTCTGATGATCAGAAATCATTTAGGACCTTTGCAAGGAAAATAAAGGTACAGTATGGAACAGTTCATGGAACTGAAACTGCAGCAAGCAGCAACCCAAACTCCATAGCATTCAGTCAGAATTTAAAGATATCTCAGAGAATTTCATCCAGCACCTTGTCTCCGACCTGAATGTCTATTCCTGAGGAAATCCTCCCATTTATTCTCATGACAGTGGACGTGAAGAAACAGCACATAGCATAAACTGTGTTTGTGTACCTATGCAAAACTTTCTCTTTTAGGAGTTTTTGTCCCCAAATGAATTGGGCTTTAGATCCTTTTGCTCTGATCAGGTTCCTCCTTATTTATTAATTTTCTTGTTTTCCAACTCTAGCAGTGGATAAATCTCAAAAAACCTGTGGTGGAAGGTATTTTCATCTACAAAAATTGCCAATATCTAAGGATGTTCCAATGTGGATACAAGCTCATTGGAAAACATGTGAAAACCAGAACACCATTCACTGTTACATTAAAAATAGTAGAATCATATTTTAAATTATACAGAAACAAATATAAAGTGATTGGGGGAAAACATGCTTAATTTGCATGAGTGTGTTTCTCATCCATTTTTAGGAGATATTATTTGCCTGTTTGATTTTGTCTGTTTCACATAGTTCAGACAGCAAAAATGTTAAAAGATTATAGAATTCATTATTAACCTCATGGCATTTGAATCATGTCAACAGATATGACACGGCTGCCAATGATAATCAAGACTATCTTCAGCTGTGAGTTTGGATGCAAATGACAACTAAACAGAATGGTCTGTTCTGATGCAATATAATGAATTACTGCATCATTCATCTGGTCTGTATAAACACAACATGGCAGATAAAGTATTTTCTCTTCATAAGTTCTTTACACTTCAGTGTCTTGAGAGTTATATAGGATGTGGCGTATTTGGCTCTTGTAGAGGCGAAGGAAGTGATAGGGATAGGAAATGTGACATGCAGATCTTACAAATAGATTCAGGCTGATTGCCTCTGTGTGCTTCTTTTTGGTGACTGCAAAGTTTTGGATGGGTGGTATTGTCTCTAGTAGGTAATTGCTCTATACTTAACTATTAGGATACATGAGTAGAGCTGTCCTCCAAGTTGGTTCTGACATTTGGATACCACTGTTACTGGGTTTGGGAAGAACATTTGGTCCTCATTTAAAACACTGCNCAAACAAATTCCAAATGTAGCTAAAATTAGCAAGGCTGTCCTTTTAATGCTGTTTTTCAAAATCCAGGGCTCTGCCCCACCATTTTTCCGTAACCCCAATTAATTAGGTATTGACTTGTTTTTTCATTCAATTAAAGTATAATTAAATGGCAGTGGTCTGCCTCTGAAAAGCAGATGAAANTTTGTCTTTCTTCTTCATCTGTCCAAACTCAAAAGCACACATCCCCACCTCCATGCTTCATAGTCCAACCTTCAAAAATCCTTGTCTTGTTCCTCCTTCTGAGATGCATGTTGTGATCACCAAGAAAAGGTCATTTCAGTTTGCTTTCTGGTTACTGTCCCTTCTGATGATCAGAAATCATTTAGGACCTTTGCAAGGAAAATAAAGGTACAGTATGGAACAGTTCATGGAACTGAAACTGCAGCAAGCAGCAACCCAAACACCATAGCATTCAGTCAGAATTTAAAGATATCTCAGAGAATTTCATCCAGCACCTTGTCTCCGACCTGAATGTCTATTCCTGAGGAAATCCTCCCATTTATTCTCATGACAGTGGACGTGAAGAAACAGCACATAGCATAAACTGTGTTTGTGTACCTATGCAAAACTTTCTCTTTTAGGAGTTTTTGTCCCCAAATGAATTGGGCTTTAGATCCTTTTGCTCTGATCAGGTTCCTCCTTATTTATTAATTTTCTTATTTTCCAACTCTAGCAGTGGATAAATCTCAAAAAACCTGTGGTGGAAGGTATTTTCATCTACAAAAATTGCCAATATCTAAGGATGTTCCAATGTGGATACAAGCTCATTGGAAAACATGTGAAAACCAGAACACCATTCACTGTTACATTAAAAATAGTAGAATCATATTTTAAATTATACAGAAACAAATATAAAGTGATTGGGGGAAAACATGCTTAATTTGCATGAGTGTGTTTCTCATCCATTTTTAGGAGATATTATTTGCCTGTTTGATTTTGTCTGTTTCACATAGTTCAGACAGCAAAAATGTTAAAAGATTATAGAATTCATTATTAACCTCATGGCATTTGAATCATGTCAACAGATATGACACGGCTGCCAATGATAATCAAGACTATCTTCAGCTGTGAGTTTGGATGCAAATGACAACTAAACAGAATGGTCTGTTCTGATGCAATATAATGAATTACTGCATCATTCATCTGGTCTGTATAAACACAACATGGCAGATAAAGTATTTTCTCTTCATAAGTTCTTTACACTTCAGTGTCTTGAGAGTTATATAGGATGTGGCGTATTTGGCTCTTGTAGAGGCGAAGGAAGTGATAGGGATAGGAAATGTGACATGCAGATCTTACAAATAGATTCAGGCTGATTGCCTCTGTGTGCTTCTTTTTGGTGACTGCAAAGTTTTGGATGGGTGGTATTGTCTCTAGTAGGTAATTGCTCTATACTTAACTATTAGGATACATGAGTAGAGCTGTCCTCCAAGTTGGTTCTGACATTTGGATACCACTGTTACTGGGTTTGGGAAGAACATTTGGTCCTCATTTAAAACACTGCAAGCACTATCATGATATAGACTGTGAAATTTTAAGACTACTACTGTTTTGATTATACTCTGAGATAAAAAATAAAAGCAAACAGCCCTCTAAATGATGTAAAAATGCAAGAACACCAGCACCCTTTAAGAAGCATCTCTGCAGCAGGTAAAGCAGCAAGTTTTTTGGTTTTTTTTTATAACAGAACTTATCCAAGTATGGAACTGATGTCTTTGTCTTCTTCTCCCCATGTGAACTCAAAGGGAAGGGAAGGGAAGGGANAGGTTCTGGTAAGAATCTCTAGGTTAATCCAGCTGCTTAAAATGTGTGTTGTATTTGACCATTTGCCAAGAGACTCTGTGAATACATGAGCCAGCTGGCACGGGAGGGCTGGTGGGAACCTGTCAGCTGTTTAGGACAATGGCTGAAGCTTTTTTAACTAAACCAGGTTTTTAAAATACCTAAAAATGAGACACCCTACCTTGGCAGCTACAGAATTATGGCAGAAATTAAATCCTAAGAATTTTCTTTTCATCTTAAAATGAGTTTTGACTCATATTCTGTGAACCTCTGAACCAAGTTGTTTATTTAGATTACTGTCAAATGTCTGGCAAAAAGACACAATGCATCAAAGCCTTATTTTTGCAATGATGGAGCCCAAGTTTGCTATTCTGACAAATATGGCTATGCAGGAGGAAAAAGCTGTATTGAAGTGCTGAATGGAGTTGCATCACCAGCTGCTCTTTGAACCAGGCAAGACTCCAGCCTTGGGTCCTGTTTTCAGGGCATCACCCCTCACTCCACAGGTCCTCAGAAGGATGCACGGGTGCTCATTTAGCCAAACTGTGAGCCACAAGCACACCCGGGTGAGCAGCTGCTCCCACACATCCTGCTGTTGGCTCTGGCTTTGTGTGGGAATAATTGCTGATCAGCCAAAGTCAGAGTTTCATGAGCAAACCTTTAATGCACTGTTTCCTAGTAAGTATTTTAGACAGAAAAATTAGCCAATGACCCTGGCATTTAAAAAAACCTCTTGTACTCCCTGTGTTTTCGCTGTTGAATGAAATGAAATTGTTACAGACAGGAGAGATTTCTGGAGCACAGAGGCAATGGCGAAGAGCCGAATAGCTCTCTAAAAGCTGGGTGTGTGGAGGTCGGGGTGTCTGCACGCCAGGTGTCAATATGAAACTTGCCATGCTAACAAGAGCCTTGCAACGGGCTGTTACTTTGATTTTTTCCACCTGGTGCTTGGTGCAGCAATATGTCTGCCTTACCATGTGAGTTATCTGAGAAGCTGTCAAAAGGCAGGGGAAGATATGAGAAGTTTTGAAAAACCTGGCTAGACCTGCCCTCTCAACAGTAACACTTTATGACACTTTTATTTTCATCCCAAACTTCAGATGCTTTATTCTCCAGCCCTAAGAGATGTTCCGGCTGTGTGCTCCATGGACTGTCCCAGTGCTCTGTCCAGGGATTCTTTTCAGCTTCCAGGCTCCTGCACACAAGTACAGAATGACCTTGCTGATTTTTGCAGAAAAAGAAAAACGTAAATATCTCCATAAGCATTTGCAAAACGAGAAAAAGCAGACCTCCTTAATACATTTATGAACGCTTCAGGTACGTATCTGAATCTTTTCACACCCACCACATCTGTTAATCTGTGGCCTTTGGTGTTCCCAGTAAACAGGAAAATGTGAAGTGCAAATAATAGGTAGGGAATTAACGCGAAGGAGACAAGTCTGAAGCCACAAAGGAAAGGAAAGGGAAGCTGTCAAGAGTCAGAAGTTACATTTCAGCATCTTTTGCACTTGTAGAAGGACTCACATGCCTGACAGCCCATCCAAACTGGACAAGTAATCGTGTGGAAAAGGTTTTCCCCAACTGTACCAATCTCGCTTTATTTCCGCAGAGCAGGAGAACTGTACAGCATTACTATTCTGTGTGTCAGAGACTGTCCTTGATGATGTAGACACTAGGTTGTTCTTCTGTTCTTAATGGACAGAATTGGTTTTTTTCTATCAGGGAAAAATATTTTCCATGTCTAAAATAGAATTTCCTTATTCAGGACAGAGACAGGAAGATAGTCTGGGAAGAAGGACACAGTTTAATATTTCTTTTTCTCCCCATTATCCAAGTCTACAGCATTTGCTATATGTCATATTCTGATTGTAGAGTTACTTTCTGGTTTCAATGATCCTTAGCGAAAGTAATTTGAAAGACCTAGATACATTAGTGAGCAGCACCCTCAACCGTCAGTGAGAGCACTTCTCATGGACACAATTCCAAGGAACCAGGCTCAGCCAGAGTTGTGTGGACACCTGGTAGCCTCTGAAGTTGGCCACTACTCAGTTCAGCTCTTTTAACATCCCCACATCTCTTTGCTCCCACATCCAGGAGCACAGGACTGTGCAGTTCCTGGCCCCTTTCATCATCCCACACCACTCAGGGTACAAGGTATGTAGACATGATGGAAAAATGAGGGTACCCCTCTCCATTTGGCAAATGCCTTCAGGTGATAACATGATGACAGGTGCAGGGCTTCCACACCTATATCTATCAGTGAAGCTTTGGGATCCATGCCTAGATCCATCCATGAAGCTTTGGGACTCTAGAAATTCAGGACTCTCCTTTGTGAACCTGGAAATCTGCATTCAGCTCCCCAGGCCTCATCTCCTGCTATAATGGAAGGAAGAAGAAATCCAGGGGAACCCCAGGGCTTTCACTGGAGTTAGCGTCCAGAGAGCTCTGGCTCAGGAGATGTGTGAGAGAATAGAACAGAGGCAAAGAAGAAGGGAGAGAAGACAGAAGAAAAAGTGAGGTCAGTTCCAGTTTTAACCAAACCTTTTCTACTTTTTAAAATAATTTTCCCAGGAGTCAGAAACATGCTTTTTTGCAGCACAATTTTCTGCACACCAAACTTATTAGTTCAGCTGATGTCATGATATAACAGCTTAAAATATATTAATACTGTGGAAAACATAATGGTGTCAGTTAAAGTTATTCCCCAAATTAGCATTTATTTTTAATGATTTGTCATTCATGAAAGACACCAAATCAATTATGTTCCACTTACATTATTTTTAAAATATTTTTTATGACAGCAATGTCAAGCCCAAATGGAGAACAAGTCAAAAAGCAGGGAGCAAGAATCACCCCTGCTACAAAGCATTGAAAAAATAATCTTAGAGAAAAGATGAGCAGCTCAAATATCTGATGAAAGAGTTGGAGGATGTGAAAAGGTTAATGGCAATAATAGTATGGGGTGTATAGACAGGGTGGGAGTAAAGACCCCTGTGTCTTCAGTGCTGTGTTTGTTACAGAGTGTTCCAGGGAGATCAAGCCCTTCAGCTCCTTCTGTGCCTTCTGCTCCTGGGGGCTGAGATTTGGCTACTGAACTTGATATGGAGGTGATTCAGGGGCTGGTTTAAGGGCATGTTCCTCACAGAGACCTCCTTCCCAAGACCAGTGATTCACTTCAGACAGGCCACCACCATGAAAGTTATTTACGCTGTGATTACAGGAAGACATTCCTTTTAGCTCTAAAAGCTGAGTGAAACCCACAAAACTTGAATAGTCAGGGGCTGACCTTACAGTGAGCCAACACAGGAAAATACTCAGAGTCACTACAGTAATGAATGGACAGCCATTAATTTAAAACAAACCACATTGTTTCTTTTACTCAGCATAGGTAATGAAATAATGAAAGGAACCCACAAGCTTTCAAAACAGCAGCATTAGCCGGATTTCCACTGTCACAAGATCAAAAGGCTTTGTTAGTTATAAATAGACAGTATCAGACAAGGAAAGTCTCTACCAGCCTAGCAGAACCCAATAAGTCCCTCAGCCCAGTGCTGCCTCCTCATGAACACTCAGGCACACACACACACTCACACAAGGACTGTATTTGCATCCTCTTCCTCGCTTGATCCATCATCTTATCCATTAGAGAGAGTAAACTCTGCAGCACCCCTTTTTATTTCCAGGAATCAGCACTTTTCCTTCGTTTTTGATCAATGAAGCAGTAGTGAATTTTCTGATAATCTCTGTGCCCCACACTCAGTAATTCGTTCAAGAAAAATCTGAAATCTGAGGTTCTGGAGGCATCTGTAGCACATGTTGCACTACTTCTTTCTTCAGCTCAGATTTACACATGGTGATCAATATTCTTCCATAGTAGGTCATGAAAAACAATAATTTGGAAAACTTCAGAGCCTGCTTAGTTACAGTCAAGGTGCTTTGGGAATTTGCATCTGAAACACTCATAAAATGGGTGATAATCCATTTTAAATTTTGACAGTCAGGCTCTGATACACTGTTGATTTCCCATGTACAAGTGACCTTAAGCTGCCGCTCTCAAAGTGCTTCTTGCTTTCAGGTTTCAAGCAAAAAAGCAAAAGTGCTGTTTTTGGACTACTATGGAAACAGATGAATTACAGTGAACTTGGTTCTGCCCAAGGCTTCTTTTATTTTCCCTGTTATGTAACCACTTCAATATTCTTCTTCTCATCTTCTACCTTCATCTTTTCAGATTAGCTTCCTTTCTCATGTTTTCTGCTCTTTTATCTCTGAAGTCCCATCTCATTTTCCTATATGCCATAAACAAAACTATGGCATTTGGCTTGATGCGTTGAGGCAGAGGAGAGACACAGTGCATCTATCAGAAAGTCTGTATGTCCCAATGTCCCCATAATGCAGTCACAGGATGGTGGAAATCGGATGCTATTTCATAATTAGCACCTCAGATATAAAATTAAGCCTGAGGGATATCACCTTCACAAGGCCACAAGAGGCAATCCTTCATTTCCCAGGAATCTGAAGCACAATATAGGAAAAAAGGAAGGGAACACTTGTCAGTTTTGCAACTATTATGAACATTACATGTTGTCCTCAAAAGAGTAGAAAATATCCAGAGAAACATACATTTTAAGTAAATTTTAAGCCAAGAAATATAACGCATGCTTTTATAAAAATGTTATGCAAATTTCTGAATTTACTGAAGCCCTCTAGGTTCAATCCACCTTAATTTTTCCCACAGTAGGTAAACACAAACTGCGGATTCTGAGTCAGTGCAAGTCTGAGCCCCACTGGGCCCACTGGCTAGAGCCCAGCGGGCAAAATGAAACAACACCTTGTCACGCACTCAGTAGGAATCTTTCCAGGGTACCACCTGGTAAATGCAGTAAAACTAAATCAGGCAGCCAGAAAAGATGCACATTTGCCGTCAAATGTCACTGCTGAGGTAGAAGGCAAGAAAAAATTAAAGATTTATGATCCATTTCACATGGGTATGGAGGACAGTCTGAAAAGTGTTAGTTTTCAGACTCCAAAGAGCTAGCAAATATTTATCTGGCAAGTAAGATACAAAGAGAGGACAGGGAGGTACAGGTGTCCAGAAACTGACCATATTGCTGCAGCATTTCAGTTGATTATGAACATTTGGTATGAAAACCTGAAATGACAGTGTTAAAGATACTGAGATTAGTGTTATACCACAACATGTTGCCAACTTAAGCCAAGAGAAACTATAATATTACATTTTTGTTGAAAATACATGTTAGCACAGTGTTTTAGTTTCCTGAAAAATTAAATTGGAAAATAATGTATTTATTTGAGAGTAATGATTATACTTCTGCTGCTGTACCTGGGATGAATCTACTGCTGCTTGTACCTGAAGAATACTGAGCAGGAACCATAGACCAGTAGAAGGCAGGTATGACATTACCTGTTGCAATGAGGAGAAGGGTTCCTGGCTTGTTTCTTTGGTTATTTTTACAGTTGTGTTCCTTTTCTTTAACAGGGATCTCTGTGAAAACAGATTGCATGCTCACATACATTGTCTGGGAAGGTGCTGCCAATTCCCAGAATGAATTTACACTTAGTGTAGAAGATGTAACATCTGCCACACGTGGATCCATTAAGCCAGTCCCTTCAAAACCAGTGCTGCCAGATGAATGCATTTTATGATTATAAAGCGGAAGAGCAGACTATTTTACGTGGCCACTAATTGTCAGTGGTTTCCTTATGTTTCCCAGACATTCTCAAAGATAGTGGGAAATGGTTTCTTCACATATGGATGTCTGACTTTTTCATTCACAGTTCTTTTCACTGTGGGAAGAGCAATCCTGATCTCAAAAAACTTCATGAACTGGAACTTTGCAAAGACTACTTAAAGAAACATTATAAACTATTTCTAGTTTTTGTATTTTCTTCAGTAATTTCACAATATTTTGATTTTTTTTTAGACCATTTAATAAGCAGTATGCATAGTTACCCCTATAGGTAACATTTTGAAATAAAAACTTGTTTCAAATATGAGAATGGATATGTCAAAATTCAACCTTTAGATCATTTTAAAAAAATTAAAAGTTTTCTCTGCTATAGAACGTCACAGGTGTTTCCCATGCATTGTTTCTGTATTGATGAATTGGCATTTTCAGATAAAGAATGCCTAGCTTCAGAATTCCTATTCATCCTTAAACTAAATTTATCATGTCATTGCACCACTGCCAGGAGGATAGTTCAAGGTGCACAGCTGCCAGCATCCTTCGGTCCCAAGATGCCATATAAGGACAATTCATTTTCTCTTCTTCTTCACCTTGCAAATATTTTTATAATCTCATTGACATTTCTGCAGCAGAATAGATCTCTTGGGACTTCCAAGAACCATGCAGATGGCTTGAAGTTAAAGGCAGAAAAAGCAAACAGCAAGCACTGAATCAGATTTACTTGTTTCTTGCAAATAACTTGTTTTAAAGGACTTTATGCCATTACATCACAGATGCAGAGGCTGTGTAAAGGTGCAAAGAGGTCAAACAAGGTCATTGTCTTCTGCTATGCCTCCAACATTCCCATGAAGTGGATGAGCTGCTGTACAGTTGTATAACTAGAGGAACACCCAAACCCTACCTTGTGAAACCTATGCCAAATACTAGATCTGCAAAACACTCTTTCCAGAGCGCAGTGGTTCCCAGGGGTCTCTCATGATCTGTCCTTTTTGCCTCCTCCCCTCTGCCTTTCTCCAAACACCACAGCATCCCCAGCTGCTAAGTAAGAAAGGTTGCATGGCTGCTGCAGTGGGGTAAGCCAGAGCTATGAGAAGGGAAGCCAGGAAAGGCCTGATGAGCTGAAGTTTGAATGTTGAACTGAAGTCTCTCACTTTGCTCCCTGTCCCCCTTTGGCCATGTGGTTGAGTGTGTCACTGCACCACAGGCTGCTGTGTCAGTCTGGCTGATGCGATTCCTCCTCTGCAGGTTCTGTCAAGCGTGACCGAGGCCACAGTGTTCACTGACAAGAAAGGCATGAGACTCTGGTGAGCTTTGATTTGAAACTCTGTGAGAAGAAGGCGGGCTGAGCTGACACGCCGGTGCCAGACGGGATTGCCGAGAGGAAGTGTGCCTGGACTTGCCTAAGCATCAGTATCTTCCTGACTGCTGCCACAGCCCGTCAAGAAAGGTACGAATGTCTGGAATCTCAACACTCAGCAAGTTGGGATGAGGTCTTCCCACAAAGCAGAGATTTAAGCAGTATTAGTGCTGCATTGAAAGAGCTTAACACCTGAGAGGAAACATAAATTGTTCTGGTTTTGTAGCCAGAAAGGAAAAGGTGTTTTCAACAAGCCTGCCGTATGTTTTTCTTTCTCCTTCAGCTTCATTTCTGTGTTGCTTCAGGCTCAGGCAATTGTAGCCTATTTGTTACTAGCTGATTTCCTCTCTACTCACTGGCAAAGTCTGCATCATCTTCGTAGTAACAGAGTGATGGAGAAGGGTGACTACTGTGGATCTTCAGCTCACTGCTTCACTCCACATTGTCTGCCCAGCTCATCTCATGACTTCCTGCAGATATTGAGCAGGTTATGAGTGGTAGAAGTGATGGTGGTTCCTGTCACTACATGCTGTATATGCTCTACTGTTACACACCAAGAGAACTGAACTGAAATAGCAGTACTTCGTGCTAAGCCACCTCCTGACCTTCCACCCCACCTGTGGCCAGGCAGCCCACCTGCCCCCTTGTTCTGCTGCTTCCCAGTTCATCCTCCCACAGTCTTATATACTGCCTGGGGCAGTAGCCAGTCACATTTCTTTCTCCTATCTGCAAAACCATGTCCTTTTACTTAGCTAAGTCGTTCCTGCAACAAAGCCTGGAGTCAGCAAAATGTAATTTTTTTTTTTTTTGCAAATGTTTGTATTAAATACAACCTGCCCAAACACAGCCTCTTCTTAGTGAGGCTAATAAAATAATAAAGTAAAACATGTCCAACACTTGTGGGCCAAAACATTTTGAAGGTAGGACCACCCAAAAAAAGTTAAGAAAGTGTTCCAGAAGTGAAGGGTAGAATGTTTTGACATACCATGCGTTCTACTCCAATAGATGAGGCATGCAAGGGGAAAAACTCTGCAACAGTGTAAGATAAAGCAGACAAAACTGGAGAAGATGTGGCTTATTGAGGCGATTGAGGCATAGCGATGAAACTGGGGATTCCACCTAGAAACCAGGTTCAAGTCCAACTATGGAGCAGCTACTGCTGTTTCATAAAACTGTAAGTTTTGGCAACAAAAGCTATTGAAGGAGGGGGACTAAATGGATCTTCACATGTAGTAACTAAGAAAAAAACATGTGTTTTTATTTTCAAAGAACAGCTGAGATTGGATCAGGTGGTTGTGATAAAGAGTATTCACTGTTTCTGAACTGATATATAGGGAAGCATTATGGGGTACTCCAAAAGTCAATGCAAAAGCAATTCCAAAATAACTTAGCAATTCTAAGCAACTTTGGTATTTGTTTTAATAATATTTGTTACTGGAAATTTATTTGGTACAAAATATAAATGTTAGCTATCGTGCTTCCTTTGGTATTCAGCATTGTAAAATTAATGTGCTGGGGGTGTTTTTGCACTGTAAACTGCAGTGCTTTTGAGCAGTGACAACACCGTGAAACAGAAGGATTAAGAGCTCACTGGGGGCACATCAAGTTTTGTACCATCACAGTTATATCTTCAGGCTATCATGACTATATTAATATATTATAGCATGGGAGGGCTGTCAGAGTGAGCTCAGAAGGAACCAAGCCCATTCTTACCATACTGTTCAGATGCTAATTTGCAGCCCAGACCTTGGGAGCTTGTAGTTCTTTGTGATAATATGTAGGTTGTATTCTAGTGTGATAGGCATTCTAAGGGGAAAAAAATAGGTTTCTTGACCGGGGATAAATCTGCTTTATTACCCCATACTTACCCCTTTAAATTATATTCTACATTCTCTCTCATTTTCTTACTAAGTTGTCTGTCTCTTCTGCTTCTTTTCCCTTCACTATTGTCCTCTTTTGCATGCTAAATTCCCAAACAATAACCCACCTTTCAGTAGCCTGGAAATCAGCGATGGGTATTGGGGTGTAAACTGAATGCAAGCAGGTACTGCCACTCAAAAATTTCAGGAATTTCTGATCTGGTGCAGCTTTCCAAAAACACTGCCTACTTGTGCTTTCTAGTCCTCAGGGGAAACCTCCATTGTCACAGGCACGACATAAGACTGTGCAGCTTGATTTCATGCCACATCTTCCAAGAATTTCTTACTCTTTTTTATATATTTTTTTTTTAAACGGGAAATAGAACGACCTTTTTTCAGAGGGGGTTTTGCCTTTGCCTCTGCTTTCCACCGTTTCTGGAGTGGAATCTGTCCTTGTTCCATAGAGTAAAACCGCAGACTGAAAGTGTTTCTCTGCAGTACAGGATCTTTCTTTTCTCTTTCTTAGACATATAGCTTTTATTGTTTTAAAAACCCAATCCACAAAGAGGGCAGCTCTTGGGCATATCTTCAGGGCTCATCTTTAGACATTGCCATGGATCTCAACAGCTCTTTGCTTCTCAGATTCCCTGTCTTTCTGTGTGCCCTCTGTGCCTGCCATTGTGAGCCTGCAGTTTTGAGTGGTTCTCCACCGAGGTGCAAAGGGCACCGAGAACCCCGAAGGTTCTGACTAGAAAGACTGGACTCTGAAAAAGGCCCACTAAAGTCCTGGAGTAAACAAAACCAAAGCAAACAACTACACACATCTGCATCACTTTCAGTGACAGAGGCTTTGCCTGGTTTATTCTAATGCTCTTATAATGCAAAAGCGTTTAATTACATGTTATATTACACCAGCAAAAAATTCTTTTACTTTAGCCTTTTGTATGATGCTGGGCCTCCCCATGGAGTTTGTAAGAGCCAACTGCTGCCTGTTTTGTTATAGGTGATTTGTGTTTTTTTTACTGAGATGAAAATTCCTCATTTGCTTCTTATTTATTACAATCTATCTTTTCTTGGCTAGTATACAATTTGTCAGGAAGGTAATACCAAAGCATTAAAGACAATCTTAAAGCAGGTCAAGAAAATGAGCAACTAAGCTGTGGTGATGGAGCCTTTTAGACAGTGGGATTCTGACCTTGAAAAAAAACACCTCAAAGTTTGAAATGATGTGAGGCTGATCCTGCATGAAGCATCCTTCATCCCCATGATTAGGTCTGTGAAAGACTATGTAGTCTAATGCTCTCAGTGCATCATACCAGTGGATGAGAACCAAAAATTGGAGAGCACCAAAGAAAATACAAGGTGAATTTTTAAACTCAATGCAAACTAAAAACCTCAGAAAATGTAATTGTATGCCTTCTTAATAAAGTACCCAATTGTGACATTAGAAATGAGGCTCTATTCACCCAGATACATTGATTTTCAAACAGCAGAAAAGAAGAAAAAAATTAGAAGTAATAATCTTTGTTGCTTTATCGGTGAAAGCCAGGTAAAGAACTCACTGTTTGTAGTAGCTAAATATTTGGATTTTACATGAGCTACAGGAAATGAAACAAGTCACCTGAAAAGATTAACTATCCATTTTCTAGGGTTGATAAGTTGACAGCTCCACTGTGCTTCCCAGATCAGGTTAGAGGCAGCACAATAGTACCTTATTGAGGAGGAAGTGCCACCAGCTAATGAGAGAAAATTGAAAAATTGCTATAGTGTGTCACAAAAGAGGATTCTGTTAGACATTTCTCTTAATACAAACAAATGCACCTGCAACCTGCCCAGGAATTTAAGCAGAATTCCCCCTATGCCTTCATTTTCTTCTCAGCAACTGGAATGGGCTCAAAAGATGTGTTTACAGGAATTGGAAAATGAGGATTGTTTGTAATTTAATAAGAGTTCAGTTTTTAAAAGAAAAAAATATTAGTTAATATATGAGACAAATAAAATGTAACTTCAAGCAGTTTCTTAAAATGCTAATGTAAAAAGGTATGATTTTAGAAATAAAAACGAACTTGAGAAAAAAATCCTTGCAATTTCATTAGTATCCAGGAATGTAAACTGACCTACTGCTGTTTGTTTTGAGCCACCCTTTAAGTTATAGTGTAGTGCAGAGTGAGAATCAGTTTACAACACCAAGGCTTTAGTGCGTAGAAAGGTACAATGAAGGTTCCCAGAAATGTCACTCTGAATTCCCAGAAAGGTGAGGACCATAAGTAAGCCTAAGCCTATGGAATTATATTTAAAAACCTATTTCTGTCTCTGCATTTATTTGTCATGAGATAAGGAAAAAGAGTGTTTTCTAAGATCGTGGTGATAAGGAAAAAGAGTGTTTCCTAAGATCATGGTGGTTGTGTTTGTAATTTGTACATTTATGTTTTCCTTGCTTACAATGCTGACACTGTAGCTGATGGTCAGCAGGCAGCCCCAGAGGTCAGGCAGTGATTTAGTACAAAAACAGGAGCTTTCACAGAATCTATTGGAGCCTTTCCCAAGGCTTTTTTTCTCCTTGTTTGTCAACAGAGCAGCAGCAAGAAACAACAAAACAGTGCTTGGGGTTTTTTAGGTATTCATAGTTCCGAACTTGGAAGATATAAAAAAATTCTCAAGTGCTTCATCTTAAGAGAAAAAATCAGCAAGAGGAAGAAAGCCAGAGTCCCCGTATCTCCAGAAGATTTCCACCAACAGCTAATTCTCAACCCAATATAGTGTTTATGGAGTTTGGAGAAAATTTGCCTAAACCTAGACTAATTCATAGTGCTATTAACTTCCCAAACCTTCCTCATTTTGCAAATAGCTTCCCATTTTGGGTCTCAGCCCAGTTACAGTCCCAGCTGTGATCAGCAGCTGAGCAAGTCTTCAGCATTACATAGACTTTCTGCAACAAGAAGTGCCTCCCAACAGAAACCAGACTGTGAGTGAAGGCTCTGAGGGGATTAAAACGGTGTCAACAACAGCACTTGCATGCAGAATGTCTTCCTGTAACCTCACAGGAAAAATTAGCTACACAAAATGGAAGGCAGTAATAAAAGAGCACAGTGATGTTCCACTGATGGTTTGGGGGCTGGTGGGCTAATCCCTTTGGTCAGCATTTGCTGTTCATTGTGTAGCAAACATGCTATGTAAGCAGCTTTGAATCCAATGGAACATTCAGAATCAAGTGTATGAGTGAAGGGTCTTCCCAGATTCTTTCATAGTGAAAACTGCACCACTTTCTACTACCCAGCAATGACTGGCCAGAATGTGTGAGAAATCACTCCAACCCTTATCTGCAGAAGAAGAGTACGAGCACTGCATCTTCAGTCACAGGGATGCACCTCAATGCAAACCTCCGAAATGATTCCTCTGTTGGCCATTTGCCTTCTCTTATATCTGTCTCCCATAGCAGGTGGGGAATCCAGTGAATGTTGGCATGACATCCTCAGTGCTCGGCTACAGCGCAGTGATAGCGGGCCGTTTTAATGATTTATCTCTGAATGTATTTCTGAGACATGTGTGACATGTCACAGCAAATTACTTTGGTGTGAAGGAGGCTTCAAAACATAGTTCCTAAAATGTCATGGCACTGGTCCAATTTTACTTCGTTAAGTTACTGCAGTGTAAAACAGAAGTAAATCAGTTCTTCTGAGGACTATAATTGCTCCACAGTTGAGTAGTGACCTGCCAGCTACAGTGCAGTGACCATTAAGAAGATCTTTCACAGTTATACGGGCTCAATTTTCAGGTACAAGATATCTTTTTTGTTTTAAAATCAGTGCTGCTAAATGTCAAGAAGAGTTTCTTTTCAGAGCTGAGGAAGTATGTACAATCTTGTTCAAAGAAATGTAAGGATTAAAAACAAATGTTGTCATTTCAAAAGCAATTTCTGCAGTTCATATTAATACACCATTTTTAACAGAGCAGAAAAGGTTTTAAATGGCAGTAAATGACATAACAGATTAAAAATGCAATTTTTGAAAGCACATGGTAGTAGACTCGCTGGTAAAGTTAAGGTCTGCTAGACATGTTTACTATAAAACTATGAATATATTTTTCTTCACCCTCTGGCTATCAAGTCAAAGTCAACTGCCAAAATCCAGGGACATATTTTACAAAGGCCTTGATGTGCCCTGCAGGTTTGTGCCTCTAGCTCTTTGCACACTCCCTTTCTGGTGTCAAAGTACTTGTACCTTCGAAATTCAGAGTCAGAAATGTAATTTCTATGCAGTGTGGCACTGATTCAACAAAACATGTACAAGCATGTTTAAACCTCAGTGGTCTAATTGGAGTTTAATGCACCAAAGCCAGACTAGCTATTCTCAGTGAACCCGGCCACTGGAGGATCTACCCTAGGTCATTACCATGATTTTCTATTATTCTAGATTATGATGCAGATATTTTCTGTGAATGCTCTTGGATAAGTCATGAATAGTGTCCCGTGGCTGCAGAGTGGAATATTAATGGGAGAGAGATCTGCTTCATCAGCAGGCACCTAGATTTTCTGTGCTTAATGAAGCAGCGTTCCTGATTTTGGAACTTTTACCTGTTTCAATTGTAATGTACCCAAAAGCTCAAGGGCTAAAAAAGATGAAAACATTTGGAAGCTGCCTCTGAAAATTTGGCTCTAAATCTATATCTTCCTGTGATTTCTCCACCAGGGAAGCAGAAGAACATTTAGGTTCAATACTTTAGGGCAGAACCACTGTGGTGATAAATCAGATAGTGATCTGAGGGTATGAGGTAAACCCAATTACAACAGCAATGGAGCTGCCTCCCACTGGTGGCTTTAGGTCAACATTTTGGGCTAATCACCTTAGCTGGGTAAGTGCTCATAAATCAAGAGCTGCTTGAAAATTGTCTGTTTTTCTCTTCACATAGTTGAGATGCTCAGAGCAGCCCCTCTGCTCTTCAGAGGAGCCTCTCACTTCACAATGCAAAGTGCTGTGGCGAGGGCAGGAACCAGCACCAAGTTAGCAGCTGTAACAATGATTTTGAAAGAAGACTGTGAAAAACAGTATTGCTTTTCATCTAACTGCAGTTGTACTCCAAAACCCAGGCTTCTCCCTTAGTCTTCCCTCACAGGGCAGTGAAAGGATGTCTCTCTGTAGACAGAGAAAAGAAGAGGGGTAGAACTCATCCTGTTGAAAAACCCTTCACACCCTTCTGCCATGATGGCTTTTCACAAGCAGATTGTGCCTGTTAACTGTTGTCAGTTGTGATCTTCTCCAGCATCCCCACCACAACGACCACTGAGGGGGGTGGCCATGAAACTGCAGTGGGGAGAAGGGAAGCCCAGCTGCAGGTGGTCCCTGCATCCCTGCAGAGATGATAGGGACTGTTAGAGGAGGTGCCCTGAATCTAAAATCATTTCACTCCTTCCTTTTGCACCAGTAGCAAGTGACAGAACAAAAAGAGGCCTCAAGTTGCACTGGGAGTGGTTTAGATTGGATATTACAGAAAATTTTTTCATAGAAAGGTTGTCATTGGAACACGCTACCCAGGGAAATGGGCAGAGTCACCATAACTGGAAGTATTTAAAGACATGTACATGTGGCACTGCGGGGCATGGTTTAGCAGTGAGCTTAAAACAGTTGGGTTTACAGTCAAACTCAATGATCTTAAAGACCTTTTCCAACCTAAATAATTCTATGATTCCATGATTCTATCCAGTGCCCTAGGGACATACCAGATTTTGTAAGAGGAACAAGAAACACAAGAAACAATTGTTCTGGATTTTACAAGGATTAGGGTTCTTTGCAGGCATATGAGAACACAGTCCACTCTATATGTAAGGGATACTGAACAAGCTTGCAGATGACAAAAAACTGAGAGGAGCTGTTGACTCTGTCAAAAGGCAGGGAGGCCCTGCAGAGAGACCTTGACAAATTACAGGACTGGACAATCACCAACCATAGGAAGTTCAACAATGGAAAGCACTGGATTCTGCACCTGGGATGGGGCAACCCTGGATGTTTGTACAGACAGGGGAACGAGATGCTGGAAAGCAGTGCCATGGAAAGGGACCTGGGAGTCCTGGTTGATGTAAAGCTGAATCTGAGTCAGCAGTGCCCTGGCATCCAGGAGGGCCAACCCTGTCCTGGGGGGCATTAGGCAAAGCATCACCAGCCAGTCAAGGGAGGGGACTGTCCTGCTCTGCTCTGCACTGGGGTGGCCTCACCTTGGACATTGTGTGCAGTTTTGAGCACTGCAATATAAGATATTAAGTTATTAGAGAGCATCCAAAGGAAGGCACCAAAGATGGTGAAGAGTCTTGAGGGGAAGCTGTATGAGGAGCGGCTGAGGTCACTTGATCTGTTCAGCCTGGAGAATGGGAGGCTCTGCAGAGACCTCACTGCAGTCTACAACTTCCTCATGAGGGGAAAAGGAGGGGCAGGCACTGATCTCGTCTCTGTGGTGACCAGTGATAGGGCTCAAGGGAATGGCCCAAAGTTGTGTCAGGGAAGGTTTAGGTTGGGTGTTTGAAAAACATTCTTTACCCAGAGGGTGGTTGGGCACTGGAACAAGCTCCCCAAGGAAGTGGTCACAGCACCAAACCTAACAGACTTCAAGAAGTGTTTGGATGACACTCTCAGGCACATGGTGTGACTCTTGGGGATGGCCCTGTGCAGGTCTAAGGGTTGGACTCGATGATCCTTGTGGGTCCCTTCCAGCTCAGCATATTCTGTGATACAGAGGTTATAAATAGGCAGAATATATGGGAAGTAGTACAACGTGGTGTACTCACATTTTAAAATCTGTAGGGTGATGCTACTGAAAGCGATGGATAACAGAGAGAGCAACACAGATACAGAGAAATTTTCAGAGAATAAGCATTTTCTGCTTCATTAGCAGAAACTGCAGATCTCTAAACTAAGCCAGCCTTACAAGTCTGAGCAAGGGACAGTCACTATTATTCACTATTTTTAACTGCACAGGATCTGGGACACCCAAAGATATTACTGAGAATCAGGTTCAAAACAGACAAAAGAGAATTCTTTCTAACACACAGCATAATTCAGCCCAAGGGTTCATTGCCATAGGACACTGTAGATGCCAAAAGTACAAATGGATTCAAAAAAAGATTAGTCAAATTTATGGAAGATAGGTCCATTGTTGGCTATTAAAAACAATGGTCCAGATGAAATGTCTGCAATTAGGAAATCCCTAATCTGTTGACTCTCAGAATCAAGGCATTATAGGAGGGGAAGAAATGCTTCATACATGCTATATTTCTCTTTTCCAAAGCATCTGCCACTGGTCACTGCTGAAGACAGGATATTGAGCTAAACAGATGTGTATTCACAGCTCCCAGCAGTACCTATGTTCCTCCCAGAACTGGGAACAAGAGTTGCCTCATTTCAAGCTTCTATTTGCTTTTAAGTAAGCTCTTAAACCACACTCAACTCACAAGTATCTGACTACATGCCAGTCAAGCATTACTTAACAGAATTAACATCTGTCACTAACACTTGGACTTTCTTTGGTGAAATATTCTGGAATGCTTTCAGATTTTTTTTCTTGTTAACCCCAAAGATTATTTTTCCTGCTTTAGATATCAGCTGCCCCCTTGTCTCTGGCAGAAAGCTGTTTCTACCATACTTTCATAATCTCCTGAAAACTGCAGTTTCCTTATTCACACTTTGTTTATTGTCAGAGCTGCACTGATTTCCAATTATGATTATAAAAAGATGTTCCAAACTTCTAGTGCTCTGAATCCACTTTAAAATTAAAATTATTTTGAACCGCTCTTAGCTTGACTATTTCAAAGCTTAAAAAAACCCCACACTGTGTTTGAGCTGGTACAACTTGGAAATGCAAAGGAACCTTTGAACTGATAGGGAGACTTCCCAAGAGTTACCTCCTTTGATGCATGAGGTAGAACCATGCTGGGTGATGGCCAAAACTGCTATGTGCATGTGAGGGGTCAACACGGCTGGGGACATGCCGCAAAGCCAGGCAGTAACTGGGATTTGTGTCTTTCACCTCTGCTTTGCGTGTGTGGGCTGTGGCCGCAGCAGCCAGGGCAGCTCACTGGGGCAGAGCCTCTCACTGGGTGTGTGAGATCCAATGACTCTGCAAGGAGGCCAAGTGTAATCTCTGTCCAAGTCCTGTAAAGGTATTTTAAATGACAATAATTGCTTAGGATTCAACTTCAAACCCTGCTTATACATTGTGTTCCTTGCATTCCAGTCCATGAAAATCTGTCTTAGATCTGCCATATCACTGTAGATGACTCAGAGTATGTCCCACAAGCAGGTCTGCTAAGGGAATCAGTACAAGAGTTTGCAATTTATACTGGGATGAAGGCATCAAGATGCATTCTATCACTGTCTAAACACAAAAACCTAGCTATTCTTAGTTCAAAAAACCCTGATTTTCTGTGCAACTATTTTCAGTTCTGATCTTTCCAGAAATACACAAGAAGCAAATAGTCTGAAACCTCCTCAAATGCATTGAATATATTAAATTCCATGATAGCACACCAAATCTACTTTTAAGAGTGATAGCATACAGAAGGCATGCAACAATAATATCTAATATGTAAAAAATTCTTCTACTTAGCAGAGAAATGGAACAAGAAAAATATTTTCAGCATAGGCCACAGGAAGCTCTGTTCTTACAAAGAAACCATCCATCCACCTCAGCACTCAAAGTATGGTGAACACTGTTTAGTAAATCTTCCAAATTAAAAGAAGAATGCCAATGAAGGACTCCACCATTAAGATGGAGGGGGATTTTCCAGCTGTTACAGGTAGAAAACGAAGCGAGACACCGAGAAACCTCTTCACAAAGCTTTTAGCCCTGGAGGAAAAGCTGCCTGGAAACAATCTTCAAGCCTGAGAGCAATATTGATGCTAAGAGGAATGGTGATAAAAACTGGCTATTTCAAGGCTAATTAAATCAGGCACAATGTGCATTAAAGCCAGCTCCAGAGTCAAATCATCCACCTGGTACTCCGGTATTGCTCCCCAATGCTTCTCTGCATAAGCAAGGCCAGTGTTGCTCAGCTGTGGGCTTTGAAAATGCTGCCCAAACTCTAGCAAAAACTCACCATGTTCAAAACACCACTGTGGGATATTCATAGCTCAAGACACTCCAATAAAAAGAGTTGCAACATTAACAATTTTGAAAACAGAATGACACAATCAGCAAAGGAGGCCAATTCAACACACGCTTCCCAGGCACCTTAGGACGGACCAGGAAGTTACAGCTTCTCTCCACTGACGTGGAGAGACTGTGGGTGAGGTTAGAAATCTAACATATGGATGAGTACAGCTACTGAAACAGATGTAATCCTAAAAGCTTAACCCCATTCCCAGTGATGTTAACTGGAATTACTCTTGCTCTCAGTAAAATCCAAATTGGGCATGTGCCTGTTATTTAGTTTATCTCCCACTAAATCCACCAACATTTCTTTTCTCCCCCAAGAAATGAAACCAAGTAATATAACAATAATGCCCATTGTTCGCAGAGTACTAACAACATGCCCTGCTTGGCTACTGTACAGAATGAGGCTAAGCCTAGCACTTTTCCAAGAAGTTGTGCTGGCAGCACTTATGCTGTTTATATAAAAATAAATAAATAATTTAAATGCCCCCAATGGTAAGCTGAAAAAACAACAACTTCTGCCAAGCAAAAGAAAGATGAAGTTGGTGTAGGAAAATAAGTCAGGGACATTTAAGAGAACATAACAAGTAACAGAAAATACAAAAATGAAAAAATAACTAAAAACATATGATAGCAGAAAGACATTGTCAAGTGTGTAACCACAGGGGTGTTTAATGATTACTTATTGTGTACATATTACAGATATGCATAAGTTCTAAGTCTTTGTCACTTGCTGTTGTACAAGATTAGCAGTGATTGTGTCAATTCCTGTTCAACAAACTGCAAATGAGAGAGACAGGAACTTTGAATAATCTGTTTTCATACTTCAGACATTTCTTCTCGTTTTCCTTCTTAGTACTTTTCTATTTCTGCAGGAGCAGTCTCTCATAACACACAGTAGTACTTCCAACACTCTTGTTGAGTGACTCGTGATGACCCACAAATATCTTTCAAATGAAGTGTATTTCAGTTGCTATTAGATGAGTATTTGTTCTTTTGAAGAACCTGGTGTACTCTGTCAGAGGCAAAAGAAGGGATTGTAGCAGATCTGGATTACACCTACGCTACCACTACAGGACGCTGGAATTTTAATTCACGTCAGAAGTATGTTTTTAAAGCAGATCTCCAACTCTTTCTCATTTACTGCATTTTGTCCTGCCTGATGCTGTCCAGTTGCTCTTGGGTCTGTGGAATCAGATTAACACTCTTCCAAAGTAAGTCACCTTAGAAGATGCACATAGTAGTCTCAACACCAACAGTTTAGCTCTATGGAGCTGGTCCCACAGCACTCGTTACTAATGTAAACAAAGCCTTTACGCACTAAAAACTTGGAGGAGTAGGGGGTAAGGGTTTGTGCTGTATTTCTGTTTAGCTTCAGGGAAATGACACCCAGTCTCTGTCCTAAGATATAAACATATACCTGTTCCAGGAAGAAATCCTGGACAGGTAAATGTGGCTTGATCTTACCTGAACAAAATTAGATGTGTTGCAAGAGAGTCATTACAAAACTACTGTAATGTGGAGCTTTTCTAAGCACTACCTCTCAATCTTATTTTTCACTTACGATGGTATTTAATGAACTGCACCTTATGGTGTATGATCTTCCATTTTCAATTACTGAAAAATACACATGTGCTTCAGACCTGCACTGCTGTAATGCCATGATACCATGAAATATAATGATTATAGTGATCAGATCCCCCTTCTGAAAAACAGCTGGAAAAGAGCAACCTCTGCCAGTGTTTGCAAGCAGGTAGAGGCAGCGAGGTTAGCTCTCAAGTATGCGTCTTGGTGAGCTGGTAATCCTGAGACATCACTGCACGGAGTGTTGTAAGGTGTTTTGGACACAGACAGTTTTAGCCTGACCTCATATAGTTCTAAACCCACAGAAAAAGGCAAATTCTGCAGCAATGAAGGCTTTCCTCTTCCTTTAGAGCAGGCATGATTTACATGCTCATATCACTCCTGGTGGCACCCTGCCATGCTTTAATTTTCCTTGGCAGAGGACAAGTGCAACATGGGTGTGCTCGGTGCAACAGCACAGCCTCCTCTGTTGTCAGGAGAAGTCCCCACCTTGGCAGAGACAACCTGCTCCGCACCATGGCATGGCTTTAGTTCTGGCATTTTAGCTCCCACAAAGGCATGTCTGATGCCTTCCTTCTGCAAAACAAACACTAAGTCTTGAAACTTTTCTGGAAGCAATTAAAAGAGCAGATTAATGGGAGCTGATGGCAATAATTTACCTGGTCTTGTGAATGTCTTGATTATGCTACAAGTCAAGGCATAGCCCAGAGTGAAAGACCTGCACGTGTGTATGGTAAAGTTTCTGGGAAACAACTGGAGGAGCTACTGATATAAAATCAGCAGATTTGGCCCTATCCTCAATGGAATAAATTGTCCCTTTTGGCTAGTGCTCGCTTTGTGTGGTTTAAAGGATCAGCCCATAATTCTCAGTTATGACAGCAACACCTCATAATGGCCACCCTTCCATGCAAGGAGTAGGATGTTATGTTTCTGCAGCTTGAAAATTCTTGTATTTGTTTTGCCAACAAGTGAAGAAAGAAAATAAAGATGTTTTGATTCACAGCTAAATTTATTTTCATTAAACAAAAACATAGAACTTCTTATATCAGTGTCTTATCAAGAAAGTTCCTGTCACTGCAGGTATGTACTAAAGGAAAAAACTGTGTTCAGACAAATCTGCATCGAAAGGTTAACAAGATATAAATGATCTTAGGAGAGGTATTCTTCCCCACTGCTACAAAGGCTGGCATGAAGTAAAACAGTTGCTCCCTTTGAAGCATTGCCAGCATAAATAGCTTAGAGTAAGAATTTTGGTTTTCATAACAAATGTTGAAATGCAAGAGCACTATGCATTGATGAATATACTGTATGGTTCAGTGGGACTAGACAGGCAGAGTTCAGCTTCAGTATAAACAAAGTATCTTCCAAATCAACTTTTTTTTTGTGTAAAAGGTGTCAATTATGTAAAATGATTCCATGATAATAACAATAGAATTCAAAGGCATATGTGCATCTTTCAAACCCATCCAGTCTTTAGACTTCTTCAGCTTTAGAAGGCAAAGATCTCACCTGAAAAAACAATGATGGAGCACAGGAGCCCAGCTTCTCTCAGCAACCATCTGCACAGATTATTCATTATCCTGTTTGCTCTGATCTATTTCTGATTTCCACCTGAGTACCTTTGAAACAATTTTTCTCATTTCTTTTTTATTGGAGAGAATCAAGAGAGATAAATCAGGTAACTGTTTTACTTTGCTAGCCTCCCAGAAGATACCAGACACTAATGTAAGAGAATTTATACAAATTCCCAGAGAGAAAAATAAGACTATCTTCAATTTCAGCTCAGATACATGCTAGAATGTACAGGAGACAAATCTTTCTCTTTTCATTTTTTCCCTTAATTGAGAGATGACTTATAGTTGTCACAAGAAGGACCTGGGTGCAAATTTGTTTTACCTAACCTAATCCACCCGACTTGAAGATATTTTTTCTCAATTTGTGCAGGTTTTTCCCTGAAATTAATAGAAAATGATGGTCATCTCCAAAGGAGG
The DNA here is from genome assembly GCA_013396755.1 of Sclerurus mexicanus. Classification (NCBI taxonomy): domain Eukaryota; kingdom Metazoa; phylum Chordata; class Aves; order Passeriformes; family Furnariidae; genus Sclerurus; species Sclerurus mexicanus. Next base: position 1,684,661 of record VWZF01001378.1, read on the forward strand.
ATTTACATTATGTATCCCTTAGACACCTGTGTTAAGATGAATCACACCCTGAAGGCACATATCTGTGTTCACTGACTGCAGCAGGAACTCCAGATTGTATGACCAGAGAAGTAAATAGTAGGTGACTTTTTGATGGTTTAAGGAATCCAGTCTAGTGATCTGGACACCCTGAAATACTGACACATTGCTCAGTGCTCCTCATTTTTTCTCACCTCCCATCTCAACCAAGCAACTAAATAAAAGAGAGCTGAAATGCTGTGTCACTTCTGCTTCAACACCTGCAGTGTATTGGAGAGCAGTTGCTTCTGCAGTGAGTGTGACTGGTGTCCATGACACTAGTCAGAGCACATCAGCAGAGGCAGCTTTGTGCTACTGTGATCATATGATGAACATATATGTTTGCTCATTTGTGGGCAGATACAGAGGCATGCAGGTCTGCATCACCTTTGAGAGCCTGCTCCACATGAAAGTGAGTGTAGTGCACTGACTCAAGTATAGCTAGGCTGCAGGGATGTTAAGGGATGTTTCATAGACATCATCTCTGTGAGTGCTCATGAAACAGGGAAATGTCCAAAGACTTTTCATTTCTTTCCTCCACACAATGACCAGTCAAAAGGTACACAGCTTTATTCATGCTCTTCATAGATCTCTTCCTTTGCAAAAGGCGTAGGAGGTCATGGTGCTATGTGGAGCATGGTACCACCCCTGACACCACCTCCCCCAACACAACCCAGCACAAGATCCTGGTACATGTGAGCATGGCTCTGTCCAGCTCCAGGGAACAGGACAGTTGTCTTTGGAATTCCTCCAGTGCACGTCTTTTAGACATCAAGATGATTTAGCAACATCACGTATCCAAAGATTACAGACCAAACTAAATAAAGCCCCTGTGTGGGTGTGCAAAGTGCAAAAGACTACATAGGCAAGATGTTTCTGTTGCATTTCTCTGTATGGGTGTATGTGTTGTTTGAGCCTTTGAGGACCAGAGCTACAGGAAAGGGCATATATATATAGAACCAAGCTTCAGAAAACCCACGTAAGGAATTACATTGCATATCACAGCCCCATAAGCTATGTCTGGAAAAAGATGGATATATGTGAATGTTTTCTTGCAGAGCCAACCACTGGGGCCCAAAGAAAGTGGTTATGGACAACACACGGTTTTGAGCCCCAGTTTCTCACCATCTGCGTAACCTCCTCCCTGCTGACATTTGCAGTCCTGGCTCTGGGCCGGGCTCTCCACAGTGCTCAAAATCAAACAATTGGTTCCTGATGGTGGAGTATGTCTATGTATTCTAACTGCAAAGCAATGCTCCTGTCAATGCCCCCTTACTCTTTAGGTCCCCTAAAAGAACCACTCTCCTTTCTCTTTGGGTTTTTGAAAATTATCAGTTGGAGCTAGTAGAACTAGGCTGGTGATGAAAAGACACCAGCAGCATAGACTACATAGGAGAATAACACAGGAGACTGTTTAAAGGGTACAGTAGGATTCTTATTGTTTATACATGTAGCAGCACATATAAATGGAATGCATCATGGTGCCCCATTCACTCACTTACTTGATTTTCCTGACGTACATGCTTGTGCAACTGCAGCCAAACAGGTGAGTAAAATGTTTGCAAGTTCAGCTCCATCTAGTTAAGCAGGCAACTAAGCATCTATTAAAAGGCTAAACTGGAACCAATAAAGAAAATCTGCTGCCAAACACAAATAGCAATGAAAAAAAAAATCTTGAAAATAGGAACAAGTTTCTACATGTACTTGTTTTCCTAGGAGTGCACCATTTGTTAATTCATATTTCTTGATGACCACTGTGCTGACAGCTCCTTTGGAAAGGTAAACAGATCATCCTGCTCCAAAACGAGGCGGGGGGAAATTCTGTCTTTACATTTACTCATTCTTGTTTGCAAAATTTTCAGCTGCTTACTCAGGTCTGAAGTATTTGTAGAGCCAGATGAAAAGGAGATTGATGGAACACATTTGCACTACACAAAGTTCCTGCTCTGTATTTTAATAACTGCTTTGATGGGCATATCAGAGAAGGTCAGCAGAAGTGAAATGAGCTATGACTTGGGTGGTCTCTCTCAACTGAACATCAAGCATACAATCCCTCTTATCTCCACTGAAGTGGGGCAAGAAAGATTTACAAGGCGGCCAGGATCTGAATGAGCTGAAGTCTGGAGATCCTGACTGTTGCAAAATGCTCCCTATACCTCAGTGTTAAAGTTTAACAGCAGGTCTTGTGGTGTGCTTTGTGCTCTCCCAGGGGAAAACACAAGAACAGCTGATGCACTGCCCAAACAACTTCAGCATCTCTGCGAGTTAAGAATTCACAGAAAAGGGCCTTGGAGCCAGCTGGTGCGAATCAGGGGAGCTCCTCTGTCCTCAGCAGAGCTCTGCAGATTAGCACTACTGAACACGGTGTCTAACGCAGCTCTATCTAGAATGTACTTATTTCAAGTTTAATTTCAACTCACATCCCAGCTCTCTTGTTTATCAGAAGAAACAGTATCTTAGGAGAATGCAAGCATGACCTTTAATGAGGTTTAGCAGATCTGCTTAGGATTTGGATATCACTAGGAGAACCTAGCACACAGACCACTTTTCTGAGCCTGTTTCTCTGCTCTCATTGTAAAAGCACTGAATCACTCCCACATTGCTGCACTGTTATTGTGGTACTGGGGCAAAAATATTTGGCAGGCATTTCAAAGTAAATGCTTCAGATGGAATGACGGCAGCTGAGGAGCAGAATGCCAAGATTAAGGAAAGTGTATGCTCTGCTAGCAGGGAAGTGTTTTTGGAAGAAATGCTGAAAAGAATTTTAAGCAAATTTTAACATAATTGCTATGAAGTTTTACTGGAAGTAAGACAGCAAAGTGGTCAATACTTGATGTGCAGTATTTAAAGGGTTATTCAGATCATTGTGTAAACAAGAATAAAAAATTTCCCACCTGAAGAAAACGGGGTGAGAGGGTGGTTAATTCATCAATACTATAAAGAATACATGTTCCACTGGGGAATTCTACTCTAATAATATAAATTCCTCACAAAAGGTTTGTGGTGAGGCTCAGTGTATAGAAAAAAAGATATTTTGTGTTATTATAGCAGCACATTTACCTCACCAAAGCTTGGGCAACTGCAGTTTTTCCATTTGAAGTTGCTGTTTGCGAGGATTTTATTTTTTTTATAACTTGGACATTAGAATTGGCTTACAGCTAGGACTTGGTAAATAAAAGCATGGCCTGAGACTCACTTATAATGCCAAAGTTTAAAAAAATATGAGTTTGGACACCTATGGTTATAGGAAGAAAATAAACCTTTTCTGGTCTTCTAGCATTTAAAAATGTCTTTGGTCTACAAAGGCAATTTGTTAGGTAATTAGTCCAATTGCTCTAATTCCCTTCAGGGTATTAAAAAGTGAATGGTTGAGACACTAGATTTGCAAATGACTTTGCCATATGCAGTGAATACTTTTCATTAAAATTATTAATCTGATTTTTTAATCTACTTCGCACATATATGTAAGAGTTGGATTCGACGATCCTTGTGAGTCCCTTTCAACTCAGAATATTCTGTGATTCTGTGATACAGTGGAACTGTTCACCTGCTAATGCCAGCAAGAGTGAGTTTGACTTGTGGTGCAGACTGAAATGTGTTCTTTGCACCTCGAGGACTCTGCACAGTGGTTGGAGTCTCTCCAGTGGACACTCTGCAGTCTCTCATGCAATCGTATGTGTTTTCCATGCCTTTCAGTGTGTCCCTCAGCAGCATCCTGGGAAGCCTGCTGCTTGCATGCATGCCACAATGAATAACAATTTTGTTTCTGTTTTCTAAATGCAAGCAAACCACAAGTAAAACCCTCCCAAAACCCCCAGCTAAACAGCAGTGTGCCAAAACATCCCACACTGTAATCCATCAGTATATTGAGCTAAGAAGTACAATTTCTCCTATAGCTTTTGCTTTTCCCTCTGACTTCTACGTTCACCAGAACTTCTGATGGATCTGTTGCTCCTGCAGAATATCACTGAAGCCTGTCTATTCCTTCCTCTTGGTACTAAAAGCACTGAGCACTTCCAAGGAGAATCCCATCCCAGTGCTGAGTATCGCCATTGCCATCGTTAACTGTCTTACACCCACAAAAACGCCATTTGTGACAACCTTTTCCTTCTGATTCACCCAGTACATTATTCCTCCACTAATTTTCCTTTGCCCTGAACACTTGTTTATTGCCCCTGTAGTTCTGCCCAGGTGTTCCCACACAAAGGTATGGACACAGGCATCGTATTACATAGGCACTGTAAGTCCAAGGGAAGCAGCAGCAAATGCTTTCCTTATGGTCTGCAGGTACTCAGTAAGTTCAACATCTCTGGACAAGCCCAACTGGCTGTACATGTGCAAATCTGTATTGCAGAGTATGTGTTGAAGACCTAGCATTTTTTGGAAGCACTTCAAATATTATGGAAGTGCTGTGTCATTGATACATGTATGTACCATAAGTCCATCCAGCTTTTTCTGGAAACTGCACAGCTCTAATGAATGTCTCAAAACCACGTGGAAGAATTTCTCTGTGCATGCACATCAGAGGGATCTGAGGTTTCTGGGTATGCAGAAATAGCTATGTTTTGCTTGTAATACTTGAACAAACCTCTAAAACCCACAAAATAGTCTCAAAATCTGTCAGCACGCAATAGCTGAGCGGAAAAGAAGCATTTGAGACACAGCATAGAGAGTAGCCCTCAATCTCTAAAGCCCTGTATAGCTCCAGTTTTCAGATCTGATTTCTTTTCATCTTCCAGGTGCTGTTAATCGTTCTGGCATATTGTCCTCCTTAAGCCTCTGCATTTATTTGCAGCAAGGCCCCAAATTGACCAGGACTTGGAGGCAGAATTGCCCCACTCTTTCTGGAAGGTGAGTGCGCCGAGACATACAGAAAGATTTACATTTTCGAAAGCAAGATTTGATTAGAATACAAACTCTCAAACTAAAACACAGTATCTCTTTAAATTGAGTTAGCTCAGACTCCTGGTTGAGGTAGACTGCATGAAATAATTTGAATATGAATCTCCTTGCTTCCCATTGCACCCTTTCCCACACTCCTGCTCTCTAGTCCTGCTATTCTTAGTGGCTTCCTTAGTTTGAACAACCACTGCCATCTCCTCAGTCCCTCAGATAAAGCCTCCATCTTTTCAGAAACTTACAAGCATCTGAAAATCCCAAGATCTGTTTCAATCCCAGAGAGAACTCCAGAGCCCGAACTTACTTTTTCTTCTCCAAAATGCATTGAATTATTCAGTCTTATGCTCTCTAGTTATCCTGAAGAAATGTCCTTTTCTTTCATATGTGAGCTTGGTGATGCATTGAATCTGGAGGAAGGCAAAGAGTGGATCTAGAGAATGTTGAAATACAGAAAATTAGGTATGTTTATCCAGTCTGAAAAAAGATTCACTTCAAGGGTAACAGTCCTGATATCTATTTTGCTCTCAGACAAGAAGTATGTTATACCTATTGGGCAGATGATAAAAAATCAGGTTTATGGGTGTCTGTTAAAATTATTCATCTGGTAAAGTTGCTACAGTTTGAAGTATTTGCCCTTGCTCCAATAAAATAACTACTCAATTAAGGTTAATCATATTTGATGGGCTTGAAAATCCTTGTAGATTTGCTGTATGCAACGTGACTACCAATCTTTTCCTGGGTCTGCAAAGACAAGTGTAATGAAAGCAGTGGATCAGTGGATGGACAGGAAAACTGTCAGGTTAAAAGATAAAACAGAAAACCCTGAAAGAGCAAAGGAGACTCCTTCCACATTTTGATTGTGGTCTGCTCTAAGAGCTCCTCATCAGGGAAAAATACTGCACCTACTGGTCCCTGCCCAAAGCTGCAGGTGCTCCTTAGCGTCACACATGCCTTTTTCTGCTGACTACTTGTGTCGTTCTCCTTACTCTGAAGAATGTGCCAACTCACAGTCTAGGAGGAGTTCGTCAGTCTGGGTAAATGATCCCAAGGGTTGTAAGCACCACTAGCAAAGTCCTTTTCTGGGATCAGGCCAGTGCTCAAGCCACTGCCATCATTTGTCCTCCTTACTTAAAGCCACTGTCAAAGTTTCCATCTCTTTTCACAGAGTTGTGGCCAGCTCATTGGAAAGGGAAGGGCAGAGGCAGTGCAAGTTAGTCATAGCCCTTTTCTTCTTCATGCCTCTAAAAAGATCTCCAGAAATGTTAAAACTTTATAAACGCAGAAGAGAAAAGGACTAGGAAAAAAGCCAAGTGGACAAGCTGGTACCACTCCAGGGAATGGCTTACTAACATTGGTAGGACCTGTCAGAGGGCTTACAGAAGGGCCTAATGTTATCACAAACCATTTTGTTACATAGTAAGCACAAAAGAGCCAAATACAGAGTAGTGACAAACACCTGAAATCATATTTGATGTCACGGGGAGCTGGTGATGCTCTAAACTCCCAGTCTGGCCCAAGGAGCTATGTCCTTCGGAAGCAGAAGGGTTTCTTCTAAACTCTTAGTTTCAGGAGAATCAGAATGAATAATTTCTTTTTCATGTTTCCCTGAGCTTTTCTTTATTTTTAGGTAGAAGTAAACTTTGGATCTTAGAATCATAGAATATCCTGAGTTGAAAGAGACTCACAAGGATCACTGAGTCCAACGTTCCTCTAGTGAAAGCATGGTTATCTCACATGACAACTGACTCTTTCTTCAAATCTCCAGTTTCTCAAATTCTCCATTTCATATATTCTGCAAATTCAAAGACTATTTTTGCTTTGAGTGCCCTGAGGCACTCCATATTATCCAAAGTACCTCACAGCTGCAAACATTCAGGTTACCAACATCTACCCACTGAAAAAACAGTAATTTTCTTTCAAGGTTAAGACATAATACTCAAACCCTGCCAGAAATCTAGAGACTTTGCAAAACAAGCACATGCTGTAGGAAAAAAAAGAGTGTCAGGGCTCTCAGCCCTCCTGCAGTCAGTGCTTGAAGACCCAGGCACATGGTTCTGGCCACTTCTCCAGCCACCAGCTACTAGAGGTATGCTAGAGAAAATACCAATTGATCAAAAATATTTGGGACAGGGACTCCTATCACCTAATTTACCTCCTTAAAAGATAGGCACATAAGTTTAACCTAAGCAGTCAATGGCTTTTGGAAAAAGAGAGGATGGATCCAGAGCTGCAAGTCTTTCTGTGCTGATGGATACGACACAATTTGCTCAGGGCTGTTGCCGAACAGCAACTGGTCAGTTATGTGGGCTGAATCCACCCCTGAGTCATTTTCTCCCAGAGCCCCAATGTGTGTGGTGATCTTTCTACTTAAATTCATCAGAGCAAATTAAGATAATAATCCTACAATAAGCTCAAGTAAATTAATTCCTCTGCCTACAAACCCCATCTGGCTTCCCCAGGGGTTCCTTGGATTGGTTTCTGAAGGTTTTTGCCATGTTTAGCCCCTTGTGCCTGTGCCACAGCCTTCTAATAGAGGGATCTTCCTTATTCGTAAGTTTCCTATCTTTTCTCTCGTATCCTTAGCACCACCCTTTTGACAGTGGTTTAACAGAACATTGGTTCTACTGTTATAAATAGAGAACTGGAGCACATCTGCTGTGAAGACAGGCTGAGAGAGCTGGGGTTGTTCAGCCTGTAGAAGAGCAGGCCTCTGCATAAACCTTATTGCAGCCTTTCAGTACCAAAAGGGGGTCTACAAGAAAGATGGGGACAAACTTTTTAGCAGGGCCCGTTGTGATAGGACAAAGTGTAATACCTTTAAACAAGAGAGCATCTATTGAGATTAGATGTAAGGAAGATGTTTTTTATAATGAGGGTGGTGAAACACTGGAACAGGTTGTCGGAACGGTGATGGATACTCCATCCCTGCAAACATTCAAGGTCAGGTTGAAAGGGGCTCTGAGTAACCTGATGTAGTTGAAGATGTCCCTGATGATTGCAGGAAGTTGGACTAAATGACATTTAAAAGTCCCTTCCAGCTGAAATTATTCTATGGTTTTATGAAAAAGGAACAGTATAAAAAGCTGTATCTGTCATTTACTAGAATGAGTAGAACAGAAATTCGTTGCCTTGACCTAGAATTTTTCTCTTCTTGCAAAGTAACACTTTCATTATAGAAATGCTGGAGCTCAACTAATCCCAGCAATAAAATTGTTGCTATTGAATTCCATGGTAGCTTTTCAAACAAGAAAACTTCTGTGTTCACTGCAAACGATTGAGACCATCAGGTTCAAAAAGTTGTTGGCTCTGCTTAACATTTTCTAAGCACAGTATAGACTGTTTTATCCATTTATACTGCCTGACTTGTCTCCTTCGTGTGTCTCATATAATAATTTCCAAAGTCAGAAACAAAGAAAATTTTAAAAAGGCATCAGCTAAGATAAAATTACACGACTTTAAAAACTCTTAGCAGCTGCAGAACCTGGTGACAAAGAACAAAATGGTTTAAAAACTATAATGTTATAGTATTTTATAACATCAGACTGCCACACACTACATATAGATTTCGCTGCTGATTATATTGTTACGCATTCCATTGTTCCCATGCCATTGGCCTCCAGGACTTTATTACTTATGTAATTCTATGATCTGACACAGCTAGAGTGAAATGCATCTGATCTCAATGAATGGCATCAGATGAAAAAAAGTGGATTTTAGGAGAAAAAAATACCGTTTTAATTTTACTGCAAGTCCATTGATTGATGACAGATGTTACCATTCCCATTTAATTATTCTTGATTCATTTGCCAAATAAAAATAAAGATAGATGTAAAAGTATTTGAAGTCATGCAGATAAAGAGTTCAATCAAACAAGTTGCCTTCATTAGTTTTTTTCTTTCCTTTTTTTTTTCAGATTTTCCATATTAAGGGAAACCTGATTCAGAGCAGCATGTATAGTCCTACCTGTATACATTAAAGATCTCAAACAATACAACATATGATTACTACGCAAGAGCTAGCAAAGCATGGGACTGTGAGGAGAGGAGAGGAGAGGAGAGGAGAGGAGAGG
>VWZF01001378.1:1693747-1717871 GCA_013396755.1 Sclerurus mexicanus
CTAAGGATAGCCTTAGGCCGATATAGAGGAAAGCAGGGTTTATACGTGTTACAGTACAGCTGCGTAGACCAGTCAGGGGAGGGGAGGGGAGGGGAGGGGAGGGGGCACATAACACCTTACATCTTTTAGATAAAGTGCTGATAAAGAACAATAATGTGCCTCTGATTTTCTCAGCCTACCTGGGCCACAAAAGAGAAACCTCTGCCCTACAAGCATCCAGGCTCTTTCTGCCCTGCAGAGATGCCCCACACAGCCACTCGGCCTTAAGGGGTCTCTGCCACAGCCACTGGCTCTTGGAAAGCTGTGCTCTGCCACATGAGCAATTTTGTTAAATATAAACCACACACATCAGTGAAAGTATCATTTCAGTGGCAAGCACACCTGCAATGCTTTGGAGAAAAATATTTTTAGAAGGTTTATTATCATATTTGTCCTGTTTGTTCTAAAATATTAACACTGAGGGGTTTAATTTAAATATCTAATACTTCATTTTTTTGATTTTCCTATGTGTTATTTTTACAGGAAATCTGTTTTACCATACTTTTCATTATAGAGGAGTGCAATCGTGATCAAAAAAGGAAGGTTTATTCTGTATACTCCCTAAAAGTGTAGCAAAATATGTACCTGAATGTTGGAGATTCAGTGTTTTAGAAGCATGGTATACAGATAAGGAAAATGATATTGCAAAAAGACTATGTGTAAATTATTTTTTTTTCACATTATTCAGAAGATGTTTAATTAATTTAAAAAAATAAAATTCTTTAAATAAGCAAGTAAATTCCTCCTGATCCCTGGAAACCCAACTGTGTCCACAGGGGCCTGGCATGTCTCAGGCATTCCAGACACTCTTTCAGATCTTGGGAGGAGATAAGCAAATATAGTTGCTCACAGGTGTGCAGATGGTCAGCCTGAAAATGGTCTTCTCTCACCATGAACTTTGCTGACAGCTTTCTATGTCCCTTAGTATATCTGATTTCCAGTTTATTCTCTCCTTTGTTTGTTCTTGCCACTGAAATGAAATTTTCACTGATGTATGTGGTTTGTATTTAAGAACAAAATTGCTCGTGTGGCAGAGCACAGCTTTCCAAGAGCAAGTGGCTGTGTGGGGCCTCTCTGCAGGGCAGGAAAAGCCTGGGTAACCCTCCAGCTCCAAGGCTGCTGATATGGAACCTGATAGCTGATTGCTGAGGAGCTGCTGTACAGCCCAACAAACCTCTGCCACTGCAACAACAACACAAATGGGAGATAGGAGCCTTCAAAACAAATTGCACAAGCGCATGAGTGCTGTATTAACTACCACTCCATTTCAAGACATTCTGATGGCTTTTCACATTTTATTTGTGAGTCCTGTCAGCTCTGAGCTCTTCTGTCCATATCTCCTTGGAGCAACCTATGCAAGTGGTGAGTGGCCTGGCAGTGCTTCAAGGGATGACAGCTCTGGGCCCATAAAGACTGCAGTGAAACTTCAATTCCATGGTTGGTGCTTATCAAGTGTAGTACTTTACTCTGTATAGTCTCACTGCCCACCTGAAAACCATCTAGCAGGGTACATTGAAATTTCTCAAAATGGGGCCTCAGATCCTGTTTGTGCTCCTGTTCTAAATAACTTCTTCAAGCTGATCTGTGGATTTTGTGTTCCTGGGTTTCCTTTGATGTGGTACACTGTAATTTGTACTACCCTGCTTGTCTTTTTAAATATGATGCTTAATCATGTTTCATTCTCAGAGTCTTGATGTAGTTATGGATCAACAAATTGGGTGCAGACTTTTTTTTTTTTTGGTCGGTTTGCTTCTAAAGATGTCTGCATATAGTGCAGCAGGTGAACTTTGTGTTGTTATACAAAATATTTCTATGTACAAATAAAACTCTGTTTGATGAAGATATTTCTCTTTGGAACAATCTCTACAGAAATGCATTTGTTCTGCGGAAACACCAGCAGCTGAGAAGTATAACACATAACCCGGCATTCTTAATATTGACTTTGCCCTGGACAACTTATTTCTGTTGCTGAAATACACAGTTTTACACCTGTTACTGTAATTAAGGAAGTCAACCTTCTCAACAGGTTCCCATGTTGTTGTGCTGAAGGGAATAAAACTAAATTAACCATTGCAGGCAAACCATGGAAGGGAAAAAAATGTACTGAAAGTAGCTGCACATCTCTAGACTCCTGGGACAGCTGGGTTGAAATAGCATGAAAAGAAATATGTCCCTGCTATCTGACTATAGCACATACTAGCTGAAGCCCAGAAAGCCCTGGGAAAGTGCCTCTTGGGTGCTAGCTAAGCTTATTCCTAAGCCCTCCTCAGGGAATTCCTCCTATTCCTTCAGGAACAAGTGCCTACTTTTGCTTGTGACAGGGCACAAGCTCTCTCCTGTACAGAGGTGCAGTGTGGAAGAAGACGGAGCCCTGGTTCTGCCTCTCACCATCCACTCCTGGCCTGCACTGCAGGACTACAAGCAAGTGATTACATGTCCCTGTGTAAGTGCATTAGCCTCTGAGCATATTTTTAGCCTGATAAAAAACTGTTTCTCAGTTCTTGATGCACTTTTCCTGGTGCACATGCACTGCATGAAAACTTATATGCTCCTGCACTCTCTTGCCGAGTGAAACAACTATTGCCCTCTGAAACAAAACCCGTGCCCAGTTCTGGGGACAGTCCAGTCCAGCAGCTGCTCCAGAAGCAGTATGGGTGACACAACTCTAGCTTCCGCCCTCTGCATTTTACAGTCCTTCAGCACTATGTCAGCAGGCTTTCCATCTTCAGACACCTTCTTGTTCCCTCCTCTCATGTCCCAGAACATGAAACACTTCCCCTCAAGTTTCTGGTGTGAAAAAATCACTGAGCTGCAACAAAACCTTTATATAATTGCAGGCAAGATGCGTTTAATAGTTATATTTTAGGATTACGGGGACATAATATTGGCCACAAAGGAGATCCAAGGGAATGTCCTGTGTAGTAGGGAAGTAGCCTGAGACCAATTTTCATAAAGTAATTTCTTCATGAAATAATTTCCATGTTGCTTGCATTGTGCCTACTAAGATGAACATCTAAACACCAGTCTCCTTGAGGTCACCTGGAACGTACATGCTGTCCCAAGTATCCAGCTCTTCTGATCAGCCTTACCCAGCCCCCTTGCTCAAAGCATGCCTAGCCATCACCTCAAAGCAATAAATTCAGTGCAAGACATATCAGCCACTCCCAGACCATCACAGCATTGCTGTGGTCTTTGCATCATAGCTAATGGCTAGAGCAATCATGCAGAAAGAGGGAGATTGAGATCAAAATTCCTCTTGGCCTGGGGGTTCAAAGCTAGTCTTCCAAAAAGAGTGACATAAATTATGGAATTGGGTACCTTCCATCTCCTGCCCCCATTCCTCTTATTAAGTAGCAACTGAATGAAAAAAATAATAATCCTGAATGCAGACCCTAGGCTTGCCTGTCTGCCTGAATGCCTATTGCATTACAGTATCATGCTCCTTCATAGTTGTTCTTCTTCTAGTTTCATGAATATTGAGAGTGCTTAGGTATCAATCTTAAAACTTCTCATTTGACAAACTAGCATGAACTTCCAGGGGCTAAGTAGTAGAGTGAAGTCAGGACTGATGTTTTAGACTCGGGTACCTGCCAGCCAGCAATTTTGATTTTCAGGCTCTTAAAAGCTTTTCGAAATCTCAACTTGTACATTCTTAAGGAATTAAGGAGGGCACAGTCTGTGTATTTATTTTCCTGAATGTAAGGATTGCATTTATGGATGACTCTGGTGTGAAATAGAGCAGGCAGAAGGAGAGACAGGAGCATATCTGTGACTCTGGCTGCTATTTCAGTATTACCTGATGCCAAAGCACAGTTTGGCCCCAAATTAATCCATGGGTTAGTTGGTTTTTTTTTATAAAAGAATGATTGCATTCAAGCATGCCTTTTTCTGTAGGTGCAAAAGAACATCCAATTCAGTTGTGGTGTTTGGTTGCACATTTTTCTAAGAAAATCAGAGATAGTCTATGAGACGGATACTGATTCAGTTAATGAAGATGAGCATGAACTGCTCACTAATGGATATAACAGTTGAATTCACAGGCATCCTCTGTTGCTAATGGAATCTGAAAGTTGTCAAGAAGATGTTGCAGTTCCATTTGGCGTGACAAACACCTTCCTCGTGCTGACAGCTCTGCAAAGTTACATTTTTTAAAACATATTTTCTTAATGCATTTTTTGGCTAACCGAGTTGTCCCCATTACCTCTGAAACACTTTAGTCTAATTCACATTAACTAGCTTACTGAGATACCAACAACATTCTTTTTATCCAGGATCAATTGACCAGACTAACAAAACTGCTGGTATTTAAAGAAAGTCCAAGCCCTTTCCTGACTGCTGTAGGGCTCTGAATTTCACATTTATCTTGCTCATTCCACCATCTATGCACACAATAAGCAAATAGCTTTAATATTTCCCCAAATGACCGATTCTCTTTTCTCCTGTTAGAGCTTATGATACCAACAGCAAGTGAGGAACAGCGGCTCCTAAGCTGGGAACCAAGGGAACACAGACAATTCTAAGTATGTTGCAAAAATTCTTTTTCATGGCATGAGCTTTTCAAACAAATAGACCACGAAAGTTTAAGTTAAATATATTTGAAGATTAAGTGCCGAATGCCTTGTGCAGATCACCAGTGATTCACTCCATTTTTAGCAGTCATTGTTACAGACGCAACCAGAAGATGATTTCTGGAGTCTCACTAACTTCATGGCAGATCTGGGAAGAGTATTTTGAGGCAAAAATATTAGTGTAAAATTGTAAGGATATAAAAGAAGATCCATACAGGTTGCATGAAATGAGATGTGTGAGAGATGGTTTACGTATATTGTCCATTTACAATGTGGAAAAGTGTTCACTTGCAACTTTCTGGAGTAATTTTGACAGAGTTATCAAAATGTTTCATCACAATATTCAGGACTGCCAGAACCAAATATGTTTCTGCTTTTTTTTCCTGTTATCTAGTTTAATATCTTCTATTTTTCTAAGAATTTCTGAGAGAAAATTCCTAATGAATTTGAAGCTGCATTTTAAATTTAATGGTTTATTTCATTGGTTTTAGTTGTTTTATGCAACAATCAAGGTATTTTTTTAAGAAAATACCAGAAGATGATTAACTACATGGAGAATTATCACCATAACCCACAAAATCAAAATTAAAGCAAAATTTGATATTTCTAAGTCCTCTGTGAAAAACCATCTCTGGACTGTAGATCTCTCCATTCTGTGTGGGTTCACATCATCCATCATGCAGGGTAGCAAGGTGAATGATCTAGCAATGGAAAAACTGCAAAATCAATCACTCTGTGATTACATTCAACCAGTATCTCCAATAGAATGCAGCAGTATTATTTTGTGATAATGTGGTCACCACAAAATAAACTTAAATTATTCACATGTCATGGTAGTGGATTTTGCCATTGAATTGACTAAAATGATGAGCTGACTTTTTCTCAGGCAAAGCCTTTCGTATTTTTCTGAAAGACCCTAGCACAGGGCTCTCTAAATGTGTCTTTTTCTGGCTTAATGTATAATATATTTGTGCTAATGTCGATCTATAGACTGCAGTGGAGATGTCCCTCATGTATATCATCTTCAGATTAAAGCAAATCATGTGTCTTATTCCCAATAATCTAGTATACATGTCTATAATCAAACTGGTGTATCAGATGGACACAGATGACTGCTAAATTCTCTCATACTGATGCCAAATGCCAACAAAGTGAAAGGTGCTATTCTGGATGGTGGGAAAGCTGTTCTGGTCAGACTGACTATGCAGCTTAAATAGAATAGCTCAAGAGAGAAGACACAGCCCTCCCATCTCTGTTTAGCTACCTTGAAATAAAGATACAGACATGAGATCTCAAGGCCAGGTTGCACGGGGCCCTGGGCAACCTGATCTTGTGGGTGGCATCCTTACCCATGGCAGGGGGGTCAGAACTTGATGGTCTTTAAGATCCATTACAACACAAACCATTCTATGATTGCATGATGAATGAGCAAAAGCAAAATAAAGAAGTTTATCGTATTTGTGTTTTTCCTCTACAAAGTGTAAATTGCTTTCTGAGGCTCAAGGTTCAATATAGTTTTTATATTTCCATAATGATTGTGTGACTATTATGGGGTAAAAACCACACCAAAAAATTTTTAAAAATTTTTCTAAACAAAAAATTTTTCTTTGTTGTAAAGTTATATTGTGCCACGGAGATCCTAAAAGCTGTGGAAATCCCTCGTTCATCGTACCATCTCAGCAATGTAAGGGAGCAGCAGCTCCTCTCGTTTGGTTTTGTGCTGCCAGTTTTGACTGGAGTTACAGCTACATGTACTCAAACCAAGGAACACTGTCCCAAACTTCTTACCTCTTTGGCTGCATTTTGTTCTAGTATTCAGCCACAAATCCTAACATTTTGCATTTTCTTCTTGTGGAATTTTAACTATAATTTCCAACCTTTAAATTAGTCCTCGTTCACAGCACAAAAGAACAATTGCACTGATGGTGGCACCAATGCAAGTCCCAGCACAGCCATACTCCATACTTGTCCCATGTGGACTTTGTCCTAGCAGGAATGATGAGAAGACCCTTTTGCTGCCAGTCTAGTAGCACAGTATGTCTATTCCAGTAGCAGGTCCTGAGCAGACCATCCATCTCCTCCCCTGGTTCAGCAGTACCTACTGATTGACACAGACCCCAAATGGCACAGGAGGACATTCAGCACATGGCCCACAGAGCTGTCTCCTCCAGCAAAGGGTGATAACTAAGACTGATTTTTAAAAAAGCAATTGAACATAGAAAACATCTGTGCCTCTCTTCCGTCCAGGTTTATTTTTCCAATTCTTCACATACCACAAATAGTTTAGTATGACTCCTCCATTAGAACAGAAGAAAAGAAAAATACAAACATCCAATATTTAATTAAAAAGAATGTTTTTATTGACATGACAAATTTAGTCAAACAGTCTGTATACCCCCCACCCCACCCTCTATCCACTTTCTTTCTGTTCCCTTCTCTTTTTAAAAAGCACTTGGCTATCCCTTAGGGCTGCTGAGTGTGTCAGTCTCTTACTGCTTCTGGGATGTTTGGCTGCCCTCAGAGCATCATATGCCTTCAGTTATCTTGGGGGGCTCCAGCTGTACTCTTAAATGTCATGGACAGAGGTAACAAAAGGGGAGAGGGTTAAGAGAATCAAAAATGTTATTAGACGTTTCTTTTAAATTTTCTTGCAGATGTAAATCACATGCTTGGCAGGCAGATTTGGGTATGTCACATGGAGGTTTGTTTGGTTTTTCGTTGATTATATCCCCAAACATTTGCTATTTCTTACTTTTTTTTCCTTTGTATGTCTTACTTATTCCTCATTTATTTCTGTTTAAGTCCAAGGGGTCAGAACCTAGAAAAAAATTTTGACAGTTCCTGCAGCTGATACAAGAGTTTTCTCATCCAAGCTATTTGGGAACCTATTTGGGGTTGTTCACCAATCCTAAAATATATCCTGGCCCTTTTCTCTGTTGGCCCATAAAGTACAGCTCCTTGCCCCTGACTGACAGAAAACACCACTCAGGGCAAATTGCCTGTCTACAAAGCACCTCAGCAGGCAATTATCTTGAAATACATTCAGATATCCAACAGAGCTTCAAGTCAGAGTGCCTGAATTAACCTGAAATCAAGGTCATTAATTAACGTATGAGCAAGAAGATCAAGGCATCATCTCCTGACTACAGTCCTCACTTGTTTACCTGGATCAATGAAACGGGGATCGACCATTTAGTAAGTTAAACAGCACTTGCAAACTACCTGGTTTACATGTTCCTTAGGGATATTTCCTCTGGAGAATTGGTTCCCTTTGACTAGGGGGAGTATGAGAATTCCTCCCATCTTCAGAAAACAGCTAACAGGAGAAGTTTCTGAGATGTGGAGAAGTGAGAACGACAGATTAGTAAGCAAATTTACCAAGATTAAACAACCAAAGGAAAAATGGAAGGTCTTGTACCATTCTGTTCCCCCAAGGGCTTCTCCAGAACTGACAGTAGCACTTGGGAAGAAATGGCAACCATGTGATCCCTTTCTTGGACAAGTCCTCCATCCTAATCAAAGGGCAATGAATCAGATAAGGAAGAGGCATTTTTTTCACATCTTTCCTTCGAGGTGGAAGAAATAATGCAGGTGCTTTTTAGGGGAAAGGTCAGAGTATTGTGGGAACATCAGCTGTCTCACCCTCAACTTGCCTTGACCTGAGTGCCCTTCACTGTCCCCAAGCAGTGCCATCATCACACCAGGGAGAACAAGATGAACTCTAGGTCATCTTTTCATCTAGAACTAGATGACCTCCAGAGGTCCATTCCAACCTCAGCTATTCTGTGAGTATTGGCCATGGGTCTGAAGCCTCTCCCCTTGCCTGGAACCCTGTACCAGGCTGATGGTCACTGTGACTGTGGGGTTCTGCTACTCTGATGCCCCACAGATGACACAGACCTCCTGTGCTGTCTCATGGAAAACACCGGTTTTCATACACTAGACACCCTTGGATAAAAATTAATCAGCTTGGTGAGCAAAAGTTGAAACATTTTCAACAGGAGCTCATTTCATTTTCTTTTTCTTTTTCTTTTTTTTTTTCTAACTGTGAAGTTCTTAAAACATGAGAAGCTAAGATGAAGCTGAAGAAAAATTTTCATGAGGATTTTCTTTGACAAATTTGTCATTAAAAGAAGTGGCATTTGCCATCTGGCTCCAATTATGCTTCAATCAAGTTGTGCTGGAATGGTAAAGAAAGGTATGGGGAAAAATTGCTTAACTATCTTTTTACAAGTTTACGGATAGATGAAAAACATTTGGGCTTTTATTAAGACATTAATACATAGCAGTGTTGATGGAAAATTTCACAGCATCTATGTGTTGATTGCTGAAGATTTTGGCAAATAATTTTGTTATTCATTAAATACAAGTGAAGTTCAGCGGCTCAAGCTGTAGTTTGTTAGGGAGTACACCCCAGCACAGTCACCTGCAGCCCATAGCTATGCAAGTCTTACCTCACCTTCTGAGATTGGGTTCCTTGGGTTCTACTTCTTTAGGCCGTTCTGGACATGATTTTGCTACAGTAACTGTGTAAACTGGACATTCATACTAGATTTAAAAATGTACTTGTATTTAATTTAATATCTGTGACCCAATAAGTGTGGTTTGGAAAATGAGAGTAGGAGGATGGAGGATTATATATGCACATACACAATCCTAGGATCATCCAACCCATATTTA
Organism: Sclerurus mexicanus; assembly: GCA_013396755.1. Classification (NCBI taxonomy): domain Eukaryota; kingdom Metazoa; phylum Chordata; class Aves; order Passeriformes; family Furnariidae; genus Sclerurus; species Sclerurus mexicanus. The sequence goes on from VWZF01001378.1 coordinate 1,703,035, forward strand.
TTTGAATACAAACAACAAGGTTCTGACCTCACTGCAGCTGTTTATCATTGACTTTAAAAGAGTGAGATAGGAAACTTCACATACAGCAAGTCCCAAACCACTGCAGCCATTCTCTTGGTACAGCAATGGTTCGAGAAGCTCTGCTGAAAACTTTCTAATTTTTGCAAGTGGATTCTCCAGTTTTCAGCAAACTCACGGAGAGCTATATCACACCACAAAAGGGAACATGTTAGCTGTCAGTATTGTATTATCTTTATTCATAACTGTTGTTATACACATAGTAAAATTAGAAAGACAGCACATGTGTTCACCACCTGAGCAGATGAAAACATAATTGTGAACAGGTAAGATGTTAAAGTATGTTCTTCCACAGTTCCAAGGTGCAGTCATGCATCTGATAAATATTTACTTCTATAAAACTCAGTTAGGAGTCATTTGAGTTTCTGGGACTGGGAAAGTGTCTCTACAAACAGAAGATTGCAAAATGGATGAGTTTGTCTAGGAAAATAAGATTTGAAATCTTGGGGAAAGAAACTGCACTCCTTTTAGCAATTGTTTTTGAAATTGAGCTGATTTCATAAGCTCAAGGGAGTGTTATTAAAGTGCATAAAGAGAAACTTGAAAAACAAGAAAATTTAATGCAACAACTGAAATATTCAAGGTTATGTTGCAAAAGTGTTTGCTGCCTCTTTCTCACCCTGCATTTCCCTGTCATAAGATGAACCAAAGAGGAGAGAGCAACAAAACATAGAAATAAAAGTACACAAACTTCTTAGTTTCCTTCTCATGTGACCCCAAAAAGGAATTTTTTCTCCCCTATCTCTCCAGTGCCAGAGAGAACAAAACAAAACTTGTATCTGCAAGTGCTTGGTGGCTTAGGGAAGGGAAGCTGTGTAAAAGACTTGCTGGGGTATATTCCCAGGCTCAACAACACGGCTATAACAGTTAGGGGCAATTGTTATTGCTTCTTCAGTGCCAGTAGAGTTACGGCACCAGCAGAGCATCTGGCCCAACATATTCAAGTCTCTTAATACAGCTGGTTTAGTGCAAATCCACTCACATTGGTGCAAACAGGTGATTCATACTGGTGGAATTTGCTCCCTTACACATAAAGAGGTCATCTCCACACACACAGATAAGTACAGGGACATGAGCATCAATCCAGATGCTCCCAGGGCTGTCCTGGGGGACCTCAGCCCCACTGGCCAGGGAACACTCCAGAGTGGATCTCTGTAGCATGTTTTGTACTGAAGAGGATCACTGCCTGTGGAGCTATGAGATTTATTATGGGATGGAGGCAAAGGCACTTTTGTACTCTGGAAGATTTATGAGGGGGGGGAAGAAACAAGGTAGTTTTGGGGATGGCCAAGCTCAAGGAAAAAAAAAAAAGCCAAAGTGTATTAAAACAGCTCATTTGTCTAATTAGTTTGCTGGTCAGTACACTTGCCTCGGCATGCCCTTCACCTGATTAGAACAGTTTGTCCTATCTTTCTCAATTCCTTTCTACTTTTAGCCTGGCTGAGGAACTGTGTCTTCTGTGTGCATGTGTGTCTGTATGGGCATCTGAGTGCAGCCACAGGGCAGAGACCAAGGGTCAGAGAGCCCTGTGTTCATGGTACACCACCTGGTGCTAGCGCAGGTGTGCATATGAGCACCCTGTAAGTGCCAGTGAAGATCAAGTGGCATGAGCTCTTGAATAGGTAAGGTAACTTGGGAGCCAGAGAGCTGTGTTTCTGGGAGGGAGGAACCTGGAGGAGGTGGCTGGTGGTGGGTCCAGGAGGTCCCAGACATCTGCTGAAGCAACTATGGGATGTGGTGGTTTATTTAGGTGAGTGGGTGTGGGAGTGTGTGTGTTGGTGTGTATAAAGAGGTCTTTACCAACAAATAGAGTGGAGTGGTGCTTCTAGGGACTCATGTGTCCAATTGTCAGCTTCTAGGAGCCTGGGATTCAGGGGCAGATTGTGTATCTGAGTCTAGCTCCTGGAGGGATCCACACTGTGCACACATATGTATAAATATTCCCTCTAATGGATTTCCATCCTGCTTAGTCAGAGAGGGAGCAATGTCAGGCCAGTGGCACTGCTTCTGTTTGTGTGAGTCCTCTGTGTGTCTGTCTGTGATCTGTGTGGCCAACACTGCACATATGGATGGGGTGTATGTGTGTGTGCACGTGCCTGCTAATCCTCATGACAGGCTGGACCAGGCTCAAGGAGCTGCAGCAGCCTCACCCATATCAGGCTTCAGATTTGACCATCTCCCTAGCAGTATTAATTTAAAAAGCAGACTAAAATGTATTATTGCATAATTATGTAAAGTGATGCTACTTACTTAGTTGGGATGGTCTCAGTGAGTGACCATCCCTCTGGAATTCTCCTTTGTAGGCAAGATCAGACATGGTCTGTGCTCATGAAGTAGTCTCTTAGATTTTCCATGTCCAGGAAAATCAAACTGAGAAAATCCTCTGTCAGAGGAATTGCCTCAGACATACTTAATATGTTCAGAATGATTTAAAATTTTCAGCTGAGAGGGGATAAATAAATGCAAAGTCCATCTGTTTCCAATGCACTGTGGCTGTATGATAGGAAAAAGAAGTAAGGCTCTCCTTGCAAGATACAAACACTTGCAGAAACAGTGATCAATTTATTTTATGCACACCGGACAATACACTATCTGGAGTGAAAATGTGAGTGATGGTTGCATTACACTTTTCCTTTGCCTCAAGTTAGTTTCATGTATAACTGCAAAGAAGTTTACTCAGAGTATTATTTTAGGTTATCTTTGTGGTCTCTCCAACTGTCTCACTGCCTCAGGAGTTATAAGCACCACTGCAATGGCCATGAGCTACCAAATCCAGGCATGTGCCCCCCCTTCTTTCTGTTATTCTAAGGGCTATGGCTCATCTCACACACAGATACTGTCAAAATTCATGATCCTAGAACCAGTGATAGCAAAACTCTGTGCATTTCTTCTGTTGTCTCTGTGAACAATTTATGGAGGATCAGTGCAAGCCTGGCATTTACAGAAAACTGCATTTTGTAAAAATACAGTGAGTGTTACCTTCTTTTTGTGAGCACAGGTCTTTGATGGATCTAGAATGCAGAAATAACACCTTTTAAACATTTTTCCATGTTCTGTGGTGTGTTAAGAAAGAAGCAGGTAGATACAACCAACCTTAAAGATATTGGTGTTCAAGGTAGAGAGTAGAAGCATCACACACATTTTGAAGATCAGCTATCCTGAACTATTTCTTACAAGGATGAACACTTTCCAGTCAGCCATAGAATCACAGAATCAATCAGGTTGGGAAAGACCTCTAAGATCATAGAGTGAAACACTTAACTCAGCACTTTGAAGGCAAACACTAAACTATGTCCCCAAGACTCCTATCTACACGTTTTTTGAACCCTTTCATTGACTCCACCATTTCCCTGGGCAGTCTGTTCCAATTCTTTCAATGAAGAATTTTTTCCCCAGTATCCAGTCTAAACCTTCCTTGGCACAGCTTGAGGCCATTTCCTCTTGTCCTATTGCTTGTAACTTGGGAGAAAAGACTGATACTCCACCTTGCTCCTATCTTCCTACAACTCCTTTCAGGTAGCAGGAGCAGTAAAGGCCCTCCTGAGCCCCCTTTTCTTGGGGCTAAACAACCCCAGCTCCCTCAGCCACTCCTCATAAGACTTATGCAACAAACCCTTCTCCAGCTTTGTTGCCCTTCCTTGGTCATGCTCCAGCACCTCAATATCTTCCTTACAGTGAGTGGCCCAAAACTGAGTGCAGGATTCGAGGTGTGGCCTCACCAGTGCCAAGTACAGGGGGACGATCACTGCCCTGGTCCTGCTGGCCACACTGTTGCTGACACAGGCCAGGATGCCACTGGTCTTCTCGGTCACCTGGGCACACTGCTGGCTCGTGTTCAGACACTCATGTTGACCAGCACCCATAGGTCATTTTCTGCCAGGCAGCTTTTCAGCCACTCTTCCCCCAGTCTGTTTCACTCCCTGGGGTTGTTGTGACCCAAGCGCAAGACCCACCACTTGGTCTTGTTTAACCTCATACAATTGGTCTTGCCCATCGATCCAGCCTGTCCAGATTCCTCTGCAGAGCCTTCCCGCCCTCTAGCTGGTCAACATTTCTGCCCAACTTGGTGTGGTCTTCAAACTGACTGAGGGTGCAATCAATCCCCTTGTCCAGATCATTGATGAAGATGTTAAACAGGTCTGGCCCAAATACAGAGCCCTGGGAAACACCACCAGTGACTGGTTGCCAGTTGGATTTAACTCCACTCACCATCACTCTCTGGGTCTGGCCATCTAGACAAAGAACACACCCATCCAAGACATGAGTAGCCAGTTTCTCCAGGAGAATGCTGTGGGAAAGTGTCAAAGCCTTCATTAAATTCCAGGTAGACAACATCCACAGCCTTTCCCTCATCCACTAAATGAGTTGCATTGTCACAGAAGAAGATCAGGTTGGTCAAGCAGGATCTGCCTTTCACAAACCTATGCTGGCTTGCCCTTATCCTCTAGTTGTCCTGCACATGCCATGTGATGGCATTCAAGATGATCTGCTTGATGACATTCCCTGGCACTGAGCTCAGGCTGACAGGCCTGTAGTTCCCCAGATCCTCCTTCTGGTCCTTCTTGTAGACTGGCGACACATTTGCTGACCTACAGTCAGGGCCTACCTGTTTGTCAGGGCTGCTGCTGAAGGTTTGAAAGTTGCCTGGCCAGTTCTTCCACCAGCTCCTTCAGTACCCTTGGGTGGATCCCATCTGTTCCCATAGACTCCTAGTCCCTGAGATGAAGACTTCTGCCACTAGTCAGATATGTTAAGAGCCATACATAACCTGTGCCTTTCTGCAGTCACCAAGAAGAGCTTTGTGTAATGCCGCCAGCCCTTCACTCCCACCCATCCCCAGCTCTGGCTGTCAAACTTTCTTTAGATTGGAGCAAGTAAAAAATCACACTTCTAAAGCATGTAGAGGTTTCACATACCTTTCACATAGAAACCATGAAGGCTAGGCTATAAAACAGAGCAAAGAGAGAAACATATGAAACATCACATTCCTAAGATCATATGAGACTCAAGCAAGTCAGCACATCGATGATAACTGCAGAAGAGGAATGCACAAGAACGTATAATCTTCAAATCCTGCTATGTCTTCTGCATTGAGCTAGATTTCCAAAATTGCCTGGCGCTGCTGTGCTCATCAGAAGAAACAGACATGCACATGACTGCACATGAATTTTTGAGGATGCCTGCGCTGAGTGTAGACATCTCCAGTAGTGGTGTGTTACAGACTTAGCTCTCATTCCATCCGTTTTGTTGAGTTTATGAAGGCAAAGAAATATCCTCACTTTTCCCTGCTCATGTTATCAATGTTCATAACATTTTGATGAATGAATGTTAAAAACCCCTGGACTAAAACAGCATCACTGATAAATTTAACGGAATTTTTGTAAATGCATTCCAAATAACTCTACAAAGAGGATATATTTTTGAAAATGAGATTATTTATTATTGTTTTAAAATTATTTTAACTTGCTGCTCCAAGTAACAGCAATTCAGATAGGAAGACAAGAGCTCTGTCGTCCTTGGGGGACAATCTAATTTCTTATTTAAAACACAGTTTAAGTTTCTGCTGAAGAAAATTGCCAGCAGGCAAAGGTCACTTGGCTTGTCCAGAATCGTATGTAACACATCTTTTATCTTGACAATAACCACACTTGTTGCTTTTCAGTGATCCTCTTCCTGTGTTATTTGATTTTAGAAGATCTGTTAAGGAGACTATTTTCTAGGAAAAAGATACATTTTCAGAAGTATACATCTCCACGTTCTGTTTCTGAACATCTCCTGGCTTTGTTTATGCTTGTATGTTTATTTGAATGAATAACTCTGTTGGAAAGTCACTGTTATGAACCCAGCTAGGAGTTTGTGAACTTCACATTAATACTGTCATGCAAATCTCCTCCTCCCTGATCCCTGCCTATATTTGAGTCCCCTTTCTTATGACTAGTTTTTGTATTTCCTACATACCAGAGATGTCAATTGTACTACACTATCCTAATTCTGTGATTCAACAGCAAGTTCTTTCATCGGGGAACCTTGGGTCATTCCTTAGTCTCAGGGAGACTAAATTCCTCCTCAAATGCCGTGGGATGCAGCAGAAGTACTCCCATCATGCTTTGAAATTATAAAATTATACTAATCTCTGGGTAGGAGCTTTGCCTGCAGCTGTCCTGGGATCCCAAGAACACCTGTATGATGTACATATAATGGCAAGATCAGTGGTAATACCTCCAAGGAGAAAGCAATAGAAAGAGGTGCACAGAATAGTACTTAACAAATCATTCATCAAAGTACATCAGATGGCCTGTATCATTAGGTAAGAGCCACGGATCATCCTGATAAAAATTGTTCCTGGCACACAGGGGAAACAGAACATCCCTGTGACAATGTGCTGCCCAGATCAATCTGGAATATGTAGGGTTCTGCCTCAGAAGTGCTCCATTTCTGTTGGACAAACCAAATTAGGAACTGGCCCCCTGATTCTCACCCTCCTCATTTGTCGTGCTGTAGTACCTGCATTCACAAGCTACTGCATGCGCCTAAGAGGCCTTTAAGCATCTCTTTGTAGGATTCATCTGATTAAAAATATGGCTTTTTACACCATTTAACTCTTAAGCATTACTCAATGGCCCTTCTTTGGAGGTGCTCTGAAGAGTGACAGCAAGAAAACAAACCACATGTTACTGCTCTGCTGACACAAAGAGAAATTGATTTATGGCTCAGATGTACAGCTGAGGCACCTCAAAACTCCCCTGATGTCTACAGTGGACTAAAATCCTGATCTGAGTTGAGTGGCTCATATTCAGCTGGAGGATTAGATCCTCAGATCCTCATGCTGGATTCCCTCCAAACCCAGTCGACCTCTCTTTTTAGATCTGGGCTGCAGCTGCAAGCAGAATGTGCAGAGCCCTCTCTGAAAATAGTTGTCTTTGTTGTGACTCAGATATTTAGATCTTTTTTCAGTAGCATCCATATTTGATTGACTGATGTGCCTGGAAGTTATTTCTGAATCTGGGTTATTTCTATTTCTGATGTAAGACTCTAGATGCTCTGTAATTGTTAAGCCACTCTTTTATTTGATAATATTTTTTAATCTAAACTTGGGACCAAAGTGTTTTGTGGTGTAAAGTCTGTATTTGTGTCAGAAATATTGATGGTCACCACCAGACTAAGGGCGTCTTCCTCATGTATTAAATTACATTGCTTAGAAGCATAACAAGTCAACACTATGTCGTCCTGCACTGTCACTTAGAGATCTTTTTTAGGTCCTTCTTCCTTTCCTGTTAGAAAAACACAAGGCTGTTCCGTAACTCTTTCCATCTCAGGCTCACAAAAGGAAGAAGGGATGATCTGAATTTGCCTGTTCTTACACTTTGGTGACTTTATCAGCTCTTTTAAAGCTGGTGTATATCAGTAAATGTATATCAGTAAATGTATATCAGTAAATACATGAAATTTCAACACTAATTGGAAGTTCTTGAGGAAACCTTGATAACTAAAGGTTAATAATGTGGGAAAATCAGTGATATTTGCTATTAGAGAGTTCCTGAAACCATGGAGAACTGCGTGTGGACCTGTGTGCATGTGTGTATGCATTCATGAAACTTTAAAATCCTTATAAAGACAGTTTAAATGGGCCTGCTTTAATTGGAAAAGAAAAGCTGGAAGGACCAGACTAAAAAATTACCCTCAACCACATGAGCTGACTAATCAAAATAATGTGCTGCATGAGCCTGAAAGTTGGAAAAAATAAAATAAACCTGTGGGTTTATACGCAACTCTTTTTGGCACTCAAAACACATCTCAGAGAAGCTACCTTTCACTCAGACACAGGTGCTGTGTTAATAGTTACTGTGCTTTCACACAGATCATTTGGAACCAAGAGCGATTCAACTTTTAAGGAGTAGTTTGTGTTCTCCATGTCAGAGCTTTACAGTATGTGATGGTTTTTATATTCTTTCTATATTCTTGCAAGGATTAGGAAACGTCCTTCTAAAGTAAGGATAAACATTTCAGTTTGGGTACACTGGGTTTATGTTGGAGTTGTGCTTTTAGCTGTTGCTTCAGAAACAGATGCTAGGATGTGGTAAATTTACGCTGTGAAAAATGAGTCTTCCTTCATGCACATGCAGTGAGGAGTTTAGAGCTGGATATCTAAAGTCTCCAAAGCTCTCATCTCTGCTAGGCTCACTCCAGCCACATGGACTGAGTGAGGCACTTGCTGTAACCCTTCTTCCTGCTACTAGTTGCCATTGTAGCACCACGTGCTTGTCCCAAGACCCCAAAGCCAGGGGCAGGACAGGGGCTGGAGGAGAGAGAATTCCATAAGATACAGCAATTAGAACTATCAGTGTAAGTATTTTTGCACATTAAATAAACCATTACCTTCCTTGATTCTTTTTTTCATGCCATTTTTAAGAGGTTAATTCTGGGAGGTTTATTAAAGCTAGTTTTAAACTGCAGTAGTTTCTTCTTTTTTTATTTTAATTAATGGTAGTGCATGAACATTCTTTGTATTAGACTTGCAGAAATGACCAGCTGTTCCCACAAGGAGCAGTGTCTTTGTGAGGTAAGCTGTTCAAATTTATCATAATTTGCTCCAAATATCTATCAGTATAATAAGATTTTAAAAGGGGCAAAATATGGAAAGCCATTAGAATAAAAATAGGCATATATATAGTTAGTGCCTTTTCTTACCCTCTAAAATCACACAGAACACAGCACTAGAGAAGAAAAAGACTTGAATATGCAAAAATTTATTTTTGTATTGCAAGCAAATAGAAAGATCTTACCCATGTTAGAGAAGATACTGTATCTTTGCTTAATTTGTGCCTATTTCTCAAAATGTAACGGTATATCCACTCTATCCAGCAGCATTTCAAACAAAGTGTTATGAGTTGACATATTTCTTTTGCACAAGGCAACAAAGTATGAAGCATGTAGTAAAAGACTATACAAGGTTTCATTCATGAAGCAGCAGGTAACTCTTTAAGCCTAAGGTACCTCTCTTCAATTAAGGAAAGACAGACTTCTTAACATGAACTACATCACAAGCTCTACTACAGTGCATAATAGATCAATGTGGCACACAGTAATTAGAACCTTGTCTAAATGATGACAAGAGGTTATGGGATCTATTTCAATCTCCAGTCCCACAGAGGAAATAATTATAAGATATTCTTTTGCTCTTAGTTTTCTGAAGGCATTTTTTTTTCCCAGCAATATCAGAGGTTTATATTACCTTTTTTTTTTTTTTTTGTGGTCTTACTTCACCAATTTTCATACCATTTAATGATCAAACAGAAAATTCACTTTTATCAACTTATAAATTTAAACATATCCCAAATAAAATGCAGACAAGCAACACCAACATAGTAATTATCTTTAAAAAAAAAAATTCCTTGCACCCTGCTAGGAACAAAAATAGCTTTCATAGAAACCTGTGAGTTAAGTAATAAAATCTGATGGGGTGGGGGTGGGGAGATCGTTCTGCAGCGAGACGGACTCCTGAATTGGAACATGGTGAAAAACAGTCATCAAGAGCAAAGGAGATTAGAAGCATCTTTCACATTGACCAAGCCTGCCTACATCCAGCTGTAATAAATGTTTCAGTAGCAGAGGCTGACCATAATAGTATTTTTGGAGGCTTAATGCCAAACCTGAAACAGGGTTCTGTAGGACTTTGTCCAATTTCTTAATTTAAAAAAATGCCGTATTCATTTAAAAATATATTTTTAGCTGTAGCAGTACAGCTTTGTTGCACTGAACTGTTTTTCCTAACTTTCCTAAATGCTCGATAAACTTACAGGTTTATTAAAACAATTTTACAGAAGCATGAGGTGACTGAAAATCTCCCTCCAGCTCCTTGCTAGAGGTTATTTTAGTGTAGGTCTTCTACTTTGTGAAGTTCCACTTCAAGAAGTTGTTTGTTGGTTAAAAGTGTAAGGTCTGGCCATGTCATTTATCTTTCAGCAGAGCTCCCTCTCTTCTGCTTCAGGGCAAAACAAGGAGGAACCCTGACAGCACAATGGCCCCATGGTATGGACCAACTATTTCCTTCCCACTCCTTCTTGTTTCCACCCTGAGCTCCTTGAGGAGAGGATAGGGAAGCTGAGCTTGTTCAGTGTGGAGCAGAGATGGCTTCAGCAAATCTAACAGCAGTTCCCCAGTGCCTGCAGAGAGGTTATCAGGGTGATTGAGACAGGTTCTCCAAAGCAGTGTATGGCGGGAGGAAGAGACGCCACGGACACAAATTGAAATATGGGAGTTCCAGATGGGATATAGGGAGAAACTTTTTCATTGTGAGGTAAGGCAGAGGCATGTGTTTCCCAGAGAGGTGGTGGAGTCTCCATCCTTGCTAGCTGCTATGTGAGCACTTAAAATTTATCTGCCCTTACATAAGGGCTGGTTAAGCTGAGTGCTATGCAAAAGACTGCAAACACTTCTGGACAACGTGATTTAGGACAAAATGCATTCAAGACTCTGGCTTCTCCTGAAAGCTATCTGAGGTAAAACAAAAAAATAAAAAATAAAAAAGACATGAGAATGAAGAACATTTCTGGGTTTTCCACTACAGATGAATTTACATGTGATACTGAACTGCAGAAGCTGGCTCATTGCCACTTCTTCCCCAGTCTGTCTCTGGCTAGCAAAGGAACAGGCACAACTTCAAATCAGTTTTTCTTCAGTCATGCTGCAACAAAAACTGAGGAGCAGGCCCATGACATGCAGAACACTTTGGACTTCTCTGAATCTTCACTCTGACTAAATGGGAAATACCTGCTTTCTGTTAAGAGGAAGGACAGTTTGTCACCATCTGCATTATACTCACTCTCTTCATTATCTCAGACTCTGCTTTATACCACAGTACCTGATCATCCTCACAAGCAGGAGATATTTCATGAGCATTGACTTTGGGAGATTTATGATCTCTCCAAGTACTCACTTGCACCCTATTCAGTGTGCAACTTAAAGAAGCTATAGTTTGTTTTGTTTTGTTTTATTTTGTTGGGAGGGTTTTGTTTGTTTCTGTTTTTAGGGTTTTTTCTTTGATTTTTTTTTTTTTAATGTTGATAATCTGTTCACTTGTGACTAGCTGAGATACTTTCTTTCCAGATAGGCATCAGATTTACTCTAAGTTTTTATTAATAAGTTTTTTTTCCTGGTAAAAAGATAAGTTACTCAATAATAAATCATATGTTTTACAATGAATGCATAATTTTCAGTCTTTGTATTACTATATTGTAAAGGGGAAATATGCATCTCTGAGAACTCTAAGGATAATTTTTGTCCAATAACAACTAAAGTGGGAATGGATATTATTGACTCACTCTGTGGAAAAGTCTTCAAGAAATATTGGAAATCTCTCAGCTGGAGAAGGGTTCAGTGAGTTTTACTTGCAGAGCTGCCTTAGGCACCAAACACACCCCTTGGCTATATGGAACATTTAGGCTTCTAGTGAGTTGTTGATCAGGGATTTAAAATTTAAGGACTAGTTAAGAAGTCAACATCATCTCAATAAGCTTTCATTCTGCAATGGTTACTGTGATATCATTATGTACTTTGGAGGGTCTAGCTGCCTTGCATCACTCTGCTGATACATCCCAGGCTGAATATGAGGATGTGGTTGAGCTACCTCAGCCAAATCTGGTCAGAAACTGCTGAACACCATGACACTGAGAAGAAGTGAACTGGTCCAAAGCAGTCAGGACAGGCAGGTGAACCTGGACCCACTGCCAGAAGTAGAGAATAGCCTCTCTAAAGCTGCATTTTCCATCACTCTCCTCTGTTTCTCTTGGTAGTAGAAGGAATTCATACAAGGGCTAATGGCTAATGTCTTACCTATCAACTGCAAAGTTCATATGAAAACCTGCTAAATCAATAGCCCATGCCATCTCATTTTATGGCACTGCTCTGTCCAGGGAAGAGGCCACTCATGACCCTTACCAGTGCATATGCACAGATCCCTGACTTTTTTGAGGACTCCCTGTTCTGATGCTTTCTGGTTAGTGGCACCATCATTTACAGTTGTACACTACAGATTGCTTTAAAGAGAACAGGGGTTAAATAACACCTTAACATGAGTGATGCTGTTTCTCTATGTGGCTCAAAACAACAGTACACAGTGGCTTTCAGAGGGTAAGAAGTATTCCAGTGCTTGATTTCCAAGTCACTGAACCTGTTTATAGAAAATCTGGTAGATTTGGGGTAAGAAAACCAAGACAGAACACGGTTCTTAGCTGAGTAATAATGTATAAATAGCGTCTGTAAGGCTTAACGTAAGCTTTGTTATGGAAGTGCACAGCAAAGACAGTAAGTGGCAGGAACAGATGAACAGTAAAAGAAAGATACCCCTCTCATCCTGATGTCCCTAATCATGAATGCCCAAAAGAAAATAAAAAAACTTCATACAGGACAGTGTCTTAGACGGTGGGGCTTTTTTGGAAATTTTCTTTAAAGAGTCAAGTTGTCTTCTTCAGATTTTACTGTAATTAAAGGTGACCTTTAACATGATACTGCAATACCATCTACAGCTACTTTGTTCCATTACCTCAATGCTTGCATGTACTTATATTTATAAGGAGCTGAAATATTATTTGAATCAGTGAAAAAGTATTAAAAAGAAGCTATTTTCATGACAGAAAACCTGATCTTTTTGTGTTATTCAGCCACACTAGTGTCATGTAATCTTACTTTTATATTTAGGTGACTACTGTGACCATGATCTCTAAACAGAGGACCCTTCCTTTATAATCTTTACTTGTGAAGGACCTACTTTTGTCCATAGTTTTCAGCTCCTTGTGAGTGAACTGAAATGTTTCAAGAGATCTCCTCCAGCATTTACCTGGGATAAGTTGAAGTAGTCCAGAAACAGTCAAGAAAACAGCCATCCAGACCCAGTAGTCAACAAACATTAGGTACTGCCTTATAATGGAATCTGAAGAATAAGTCACTCCTAATTCTTGAGAACTGTCTGAGACAAATCTCAGAGATGCTTTCATAAAAGTCTTCTGTAGTACTGAACTCTCCTTTGAGACTAGCATGATCATCTGCTGTCCTAGAATTTCCACCTTGTATGTTAGCGTGAAAACACTAGCTATGTTGAGTGGAGATTAGCACCAGCCTGAAGAGTTTAATCACGCTTGTGTTCTGGGCACCTAGTCCTATCCATGCAGAAAAAGACATAGTCCCTTGAAAGCCTGCAGAGGGGAAATGTCTTTGTAGAAATCAAGTGCCTAAACATAGGAAGCTGAAATATATACGCTTATGAAGCAATGACATGAGCCGGCCTAATACCCACCCTAGGTTTCCTACTCAGCAATCTGGAAGTGTATTTGGTGTTCACACACTAATTCAGGGTGAAGAGTGGCTTTTTCCACCCTCCTAAATGAGTTTGTGGCCTTGTTAACTTTATCAAGAGCAGTAGGATACAATTTCCAATGCAAAGAGTATTTCATGGCTCTAGTAAATTGGAATTACAAAAGTATGACAAACTAAACTATTTCTTGTGACAAGACAAAGATTAGCGGGTATCATACTGCACAGTAACATCTTAATGTGTTGTTGTCTCCATAAATGTTTTTCAGGTGTCTTAAAGGTTAAAATAGCACTTAAGGTAACAACATAGAATTACTCAAGTATGTTTATTTGATACTTCATACAAACATTATATTATCTTTGAAAAGACTGAAAGATACTGCACACAAACACTGAAATAAAAAGCTGAGTAATTTTTCTCCAAAATGGACATGAGTAGATCTGTCTGTCTTGAAAGTCCGTGAGAAAAAGATGGCAGAATACGAGATGTTACTTGCTGATACCAGTGATCAGTTATTATTCCTACTGGCATACTCAGGCTTTTCTCTACAGTGAAACAAAGCTGAAATGCAGCTGACTGAAGACACACAGCCTAAGTGCCTAGCAAACCAGCTATTTGTTTTTCTCTATTGCAAATCCCTTATAATTTATAGGGCTAGTTGCAATGCAAGGATCCAGATGTCCCTTCTCCCTTCAGCGACACTCAGTGTGCAGCTCCCCGGGGTATAGTTATTCATAGCTCTCCATGCTATTCACTGCAGAGTCCTGACGATGATGCATTGATTGCCATGAGGAAAACTGACAATTTAAAGCAAAACCACAGACAGAGACAGACGCATAGACACATGTGGGTGGCGGTGACATGGACAGAAACAGACCTCAGGATTCAAAGCTGGTGACAGACTTCAAAGGCTCAGTCTCTCACTGAATCATCAATAACGCTGCACATACTGAAGCCTTTATTTAGTTGTTTTGGTGAAAGAATTATCTCTCGCTTGATAACCATCTAAGATGCTAAACCTGTCCTATGTACTATTTTTGTATTCTAAAGAAATTGAAGTGTGTTTGTTTGTAAGTGTTTCTTTCCAAAATATCACTTTGGCTGCTGAAGGCTGTCTACTGGTTCTTAACTGTGGTTTCAGAAGTCCTGTTAGGCACAATCCTGAGCTGGCAGCACTGATGAATTGTTCCCACTAAGAGTTGGATTCCTCGGGGGTGTTCCCACAGACCATAGAAAACATACATATGTCTACAGCCCCTCAGGGGATCCATTGTAACTTCCCATGACCCCAGACAACTCCAGCAGGAGCGTGCAGGAGCAGCTAGATCCATTTCAAGCCACTTGCTGTTACTTGGAGTGCCTCAAAGAGCGCTCCAGCCATGTCCCTTGGTGCAACCCCACCTTCGCGGAGGATGAGGAGCTCTAGAACATGGATAAGGAGGATGCCCTG